>RPOG01004725.1:0-40664 GCA_008086565.1 Thalassoma bifasciatum
AATGATTTCAAAACACTGATTGTTGGGAGCAAAACAAAGCAAAGCAGTGGGGAATTCTGGATATTGTTGCAGTGATTACCATCAAACAATTGCTTTATTTCTGAGTACAGGGCTATTGTAGAGGCTGTTTCTGTCACTGAGCTCAGACTGTGAGATGATGAATGCTGTGAGAGAGGCAGGACTCAGGACACCAGGCTCCCAATGTGCTGCTGTTTATGTGTGTGTGAGATTCTGTGTGAGATTCTGTGTGTGATTGTGTTTGTGTTTGTGTGTGTTTGTGTATCTTTAAAGGACCATTCCTTGCTGTCCCTCCACACTTCTCCTCCACAGACTGATGGTTATGATACATGATTTGCGACTAATGTTGGCACCAAAGCTTGAGCATCAGCATCCTACCACGGCACGTTACTCGAGATAAAAAAACATTTACTATCTCCGCATTCTCACAGGATTTCTCTGCTCTTGATTTGGGTCTGGTTGTAGTGATGAACTTTGAGCATCAGACATAAAGTTTGTCCCAGAGCGTCCCCACACATGTGGAAGTGTGCCCCCCAGAGCCTGAGTCAGCCAGACATCAGCCCAACTTCTCACAACACCAGTCATAGTCAAATAAGGGCTGAGTGATTATAAATTTCAGATCAATTACTGTGATCAGCTGTGAGCATATTTAATCAGTCAAACACGGAGGAAATGTGAGTGATAGCCAATCAGGGCTGACCTTTTCCTGCTCCACTTCAGTTTGTAATGGAGCCTGACTATAGCATGTAACCAATTAATCAACATCAGCCATTATGTAGCCGATATATAAACTTTTTTTTTCTGTGTGGAGATCGTATCATTCCTGCTCCTTTGTGTCTGTGTCAGGCTGCATGCTGCTCTCTGCCAATGATAAATGCTACTGTTTATTCACATGTCCACCATTACCTAATGTAAGACTATAACATGGCGTTCTAAAGTCGTGTAAGATGCTTTTTTTGCGAAATAAACAGAGATAGATGCTCCTGTCAATATAAACGTCCACCCTTTTCCAATTAAAGACTATAATACGGGATTTTATTAAAGTTATTTTTTTGGCTTTTTGTGCCTTTATTATGTAGAGTAGGAAAGTGGACAGTGTCGGAAAGGGGAGAGAGAGTGGGGAGTGACATGCGGGAAATTGGCCACAGGTCGGATTCGAACCCGGGCCGCCCGCTCGAGGACATAGCCTCATGGTGCGCAGCCATATCCACTCGGCCATCCGCGCCCCATAATACGGGATTTTAACGTTGCTGTGTCATACCCCAAACCATTTTGGGTATGACACAGCAACGTTAAAACGCCATGTTATATTTTAGGTATTGTAACAATTTGTGTTCATGTACAGTATACATTCTATATTAATGTTCTTATTGTATGTATAAGTAGATATGTGGGATATCGGTCGATAAATAGGATATTGGTCCTCTTTTGCCCCCAGTATCGGTATCGGCATCAGCCCCAAAAATCCCATATCGGTCGGGCTCTAGCTTGTAAGTTGCTAGAGAAGTAAACAGAATGACCAAACAAGAAGCTAAATGCGGAGCTGAGGGCAAAACAGATGTCAGTAATGACTTTGAGTTACAACTCTCTGAAGATTAGGCTTTTGTTGAGACAAATAGTCATTCAAAGTCTGTTGCGTGGCTGCAGTTTGGTCATCTCCTAGCTGACATTGAGCAAAATATGCCAAGTGCAAGATGTCGGCAGTCAGTGCATGATTTGTTAAAGGCAGCATTAGACTTTTGTCAGACTTTTGGAAATTCATCACTGTGTTTGTGTCCTGAGCTGTCAGAAACCTGTTAACATGATTCGAACTTATCTGAACTTATCGAGCTGTGTTCATACCAGGGTGCAGAGATACTCCGGTCTCATTTTACTCCCATGAAGCTTGTCTATAGGAAATTATCCTGTAGATAAGTTTTTGTTCATAACAGATAGAAGAAAGAGGAAAATTACTAAAATACATGTCAAACAATTTTCATGTTCGTGTTCCTACCTGCCAGATTTCTGTGGCTATCAGCAGATCAGATTTTCTTGTGATATAATAACACACAAGCTGAAATGATTACACCAGGCTGCATGTTTGTAAAATGACTGAATGTGTTATTTGTTAGGTCTGTTTTATACAAAAACCTTAATTTACTAATCACAGAGAGTCAGTTCTGCTTCACTCTCTGGTCAAAATGAGGACATCAGAAAAGAGGGATTGCTGTTACATTCTGAAGACAGGGTCTACTCATGACCGTTGGTATATTATATAACCTTTACAGTGAAATATGTTAGAGGCTAAGCATATGTTTTCCCCTTTCAATCAATTTCACTGGAAGCACTAAAAAGGGCTATCTTTTTAAATACAACTTTTCAGTATTCTGTTAACCATGATAAATGGAATAACACTCAAAGCTCTTTTACACTTCTGAACTCTTTCACTCATCCACACCACATTCACACACTGATGGCACATACTGCCATCTACACACTACAACGGCAGTGGGAGCAGTTGGGTAGTTCAGTGATTAAGGAAGCTTAGACATGTCACTACAGGAGCTGACATCGAACCCTAAACCTTCCAATCCACCTATGGCTAAGCCACACTTTTTTCCATTCCCTCGGACAAACAATAAACATTTAGTGACAGGTGCTATGGCAGGTGTTACAGAAATATGAGTCATTTAATTGTTGAGAAGGTCAATAAAAAGCTTCTTTTATAGCCAAAGTTTACAGGTCCCAGTGCAAACTTGATAAACTGCATCTTGTTGCCCTCACCACTAAAGTTAAGGTTTTTGGCTCAGAATATCAGAAAAATATAACAGCTTTTTACTGTCTTTACTAAGAGCATCTCTCCATTAGTTTGGTGCTACAGTATTTATATTAAATCATTCAGCAGGATGTTTACTAAACTTTGTTATAAGATATTTTATTCATCCCAGGAGGGGAGTTTCACAGCAGCAATGCTGCTGCAACAAGCTGAACTGAGGACATGCCACCGCTGATTAACAGCATTGCAATCATCCTTGTAGGACACATTGTCATAGATGACATTCCTAAAACCTCTTGAGCACTTTCTCTTCTCTTAGGTTTGATATATGCACTCCATCCAAATTACTCCAAAGGTGTGAAGACCACATTAAAGTTCATCCAGAGGATACTGTTAAACATTAGACAACAAAAGCTCAACCCAAAACTGCAAACATTAAAAAAAATTCCCATTTGGGCTAGATGAGTCAGCTAGGGATAGCTATATTGGTTTTCTACACAAGTGTTTTGTGCGATTAAGTGTGAATGTGATGAGACTGAATGATGTTTTTTTCTTAATTGGATATTGTGTTTTACTTTAATATTTTTTAATGATTGAATGAAATAGTGATAGTCGGTTTAGATGAATTGCTGCTTTGGAGGTGTAAGTCCAGATACAGTTCTAATTAAAAATCCAGTTTGATTTATCAGGTTTTATCCAGGATTTAAACAGACTCAGTTCTGTTTGTTGCTGAAACAAATGGGAAAGTGTCCGTTGTGGATTAAAGGTCTTCTGTTAGCACACACCCAGACCAATCGGTCCACCTCACTCATCCATTCTCACTTTAAGTCTCACCCACTATATCACACACTTCACACTGATTTTCACTCATACTTACTGACATATGCTTTCTGTTGCATTCACGTGCGCACACACACACACACACACACACACACACAGACATTGAGCTTGTGTGTGTGTGTGTGTGTGTGTGTGTGTGTGTGTGTGTGTGTGTGTGTGTGTGTGTGCCTTGGGACAAAACTCTGAGCCGTTTGATACAGAGGAGAGAGTTTGAACGCTCGGCCATAAGGCAGAAATTATCCTGTAATGTGAAGTAAAAAAATATATAAACTTTTTAGTTTGTTGAACAAAAGAACTTGATCCATTTTCGGTTTGTCACTGCAGAGATTTCAGTGTTTCCCTTGGTTTACAGCCTTCAGGCAGAGATTTAATTCTGCGTGGTCACAATATGTCAATTCCCGCAATATACCATGTTTAACAGTAGAATCTGTTTTTATTGGCCAATTCTGCAGAAATCATAGGGCCTTACAACCTTCCAGGACTCCTGTTGTTTGGGAGCAGCACCCCCCCAAATGTAATGGTAGGGGGGACACTGCAAGGGCAGTAACAAAGGCAATAAAAGAGACAGTAACAAAGACAATTAGGGTGTTCAAGATTATCGATTTCACCGTTACTGTGATTATGAATAGACACAGTAGGTTATTCATGAAAATTTTTAGAATCCATGATTACCCCAGAAATCTCTCACAAGAACTGCAATGAGGATGATTGCCAGTTAACGTTCTTCCACATCTTGTTGAAGCAGCTAAACACACTGAAACAGGTGATGAGATACTCAAACATCGACATCATGTGATGTGAAATTTTTACTTATTTTTACTTGTTTACATCCAGACATTTAGGACCCAGATGCAAGCCACGTGCAAAGATTTTTTACATACTTAATTTAATTACATCCAGATTCACTAAACAACTTTGAATTTATTAACCAATGAAAATGCTGGCATAGAAAACCTGTAAAACTTCATTTTGTACACAAATTCACAGGGGGAATGGGTAAGGCACTCATTCAAGAGTCAGGTCACCAAATAGAATCAGTAAGAGCACTGGTATAAAAAAGTCCTACCCATTCCCATTCTAAACAGAGGTGTATTAGGGGGAACAACAGGTACAATGACAGAGGGAGAAACACAAGAATAATGACAACGACAGAGATGGTAACAAAGACAATAGCGTAGACAATAACAAAGACAGTTACTGAGACAACAGAACGGGGACTAGACAATAACAGAAAAGTATCAGAGACAATAACAGGAACGAGTTGTGTTTGTGAGTAAGTGAAGTTTCAATGCCCCCCGCCCCCCACCCTTGGAAATTCTATTACCTTTGTTGCTTCAAAGACATCAGGAGGACTTTGCATTTGATTCTAGCTTAATGCTGCAGTTTTATCAGTAATCATTTGATCAAGTCTTAAAGAGCTAGGAACAAAAATGGAGTTTGGTTTTCTACAAACTCTTGGCATCATTTTCTTTTATAGATAAAACCACTCTTTTATTTTCAAAGCACCTTAGCAAGTCTGGTTTTATTGGTTCGTTCTTCATCAACCCAAAGTGTGTGTCTGATGTGTGTGTGCTGAATCAGTCTGTGCACACTCACAGAGCCGTACAGTTTTCCTCTCCGGTTCATGGCAACGAAGAGTCTGCTGCGGACGCCCAGCAGAGTCACCACGCCTCTCTCCACCGGGGAGATCTGCAACAGACCTGAGGGAAGAAAACACATGCTCGTAATGGTAACCATACACTAAGGTTGTCACGGTATGAACATTTGAGCTCACGGTTATTGTGACCAAAATTATCACAGTTTTCTGTATTATCACAGCATTTTTAAAAATGTGTTCAATATGTTCAGAAAGCACTGATTGACCTCAACAATCTAAAATAGTTTAAAACAATGTCACAGTGTTTAATATATTTCGCTTTTTAATTTTTTGTTTATTTCATTTATCAGGCCAAAACGACCAGAGTTGTGTAAAACTTCTTAACAGGGTCATTTTTGAAAATTCTGTTGTCATTATGATTTTAAAAGAGAAGACAATTTTTTTATTAATAAATGTCTTCACCCAACCTCTAACCATGAATGATACAAAGGATTTTGTGTTATCACTCATATTTTCTGAGAAAAGTCCAAAATATCTGAAATTTTGCAAACTTTTGGGCACAACTGTGAATATCCTGAGCGCTGTCGTCTCCTCCTTCAGCCATGATTCAATTTCTTATCTCAATTAAGTACAAACTGAAAGTGTAGGCTACACAGTCACCTGCACAGCTAGTTCAGAAGATTATGATCAAGCTGGGAACACAAGGCTTTTGACATGACACCAGTTACTGTTACCGTCAGCGTTTTTACCAAGGGTTTAGCGTTACACCTGTAACCGTTACCCCCCTACCATATATACACACACTTTGATGCACTTTGATGCAAAACAGAAATATTGGAGAAAAAGCACAAAAGTCAGACTCAGGGGCTCATTCAGACACAAGCTTTTACTCAGACTCAGACATTCACTTCAGCTTTGTTTATGCTTGATACATCAACGAGGTCTGTATGGCTCTGTGCTGATGAATGACATCATCTTTGCGGCCTTGCCCCTCACCCAGTCCTGATGTATGTGCAAATTTGAGTTGCAAAAATTTGATATTGCTTGGTGGAGACACATGAATAACATGGCTGGAGGGCCGGGGTGTCTGTCTGAAGCGCAAAAACACAGGCGTTCATTAGACTCACTGTCCACATGGACCACACAGATTTGTCACTTGGCAGAGCAGAGAAATGGGCTAAAAAATGAAGCTACAACAGTTAAAACAAATGCAAACTTCATCTCCTCTAGTTCTTCTTCTCTGCTCTCGTGCTCTGTTAGATGTGTGTTTTTTATACACTGCCCCCTGCAGTTTGGGAATGGAAGCCAACAGACACCATGCAGAGTGAAAAAGCGTATAAGAGTCAGACATGCTCGCTTGCAGAGGTTTTCTTCTTACGCACCACATTTGTGTGGAAAGCATAACCCAACCTTTAGACTCAGACACGCAGTCAAACTCAGGAGCCCACGTGGTAAAAAGCTCCCCTATACTTTGCAATACTTGGGACTCAGATGGTCACTCAGACCCACACCTTCACTCAGACTAGTGGCTCTGTCAGACTTGGTGCTCATGCAGATTTACATACCTTATCTCAGATTTGGGACACTCACTTAGACTTGGTCTCTAAATCACACTTGAACTAATTCAGACGATGATACTCACTCAGACTCAGTTCCTCACTCAGACTTGATCAGTCCGACTTGGACACACACTCAGATTTGTGTTTTCACTCAAACACAACACTGTGACTAAAATTTGGGAAGCTCACTCAGACCAGAAGCTCACTCGGGCGAAGACATCAACTCAGACTCTAGCATTCATTCAGACTGATGCTTTCCATCATTTTACTCTGACTTGGTGGCTTACTTGGACATAGAGCACTTATTCAGACTCAGACGCTCACTCAGACTTAGTCTCTCACTTGGGCTTGGTTACATAATCAAACTCAGACACTTCCTCAGACTTCTGTACTCAAGCATCATTCATCCCCACAGTGCCGCTCAGTACAGCCGACGGTCACACGACTACAATGTACCAAACTTTAGCCAGAGTGCCATTACCAAATGGCTGCTGACGTCACTATGTTTACAAGATGCAGTTTCATCAGAGTCAGCAGATTAGTGAACAAGGAGAGCATTGTTACAACTTTACTCACTTTTTGGCTTCTGTTAAGTTGTTTTGGACCGACACAGCTCTCCTACACCCGCCATAGTTTAAAGTGACTACAGAGAGGAGTGGTCGTGCTGATCATACATCATGCATTATGCATCATGTACGTGCGGCGCCCACGTGCTTACACATGAATTGAGCCGCAGCTCAATTTGGCGGCTTGGGGTGCCTCTTTCAAGCGCGCCGAGAACAGAAAGGTAAACCATACCAAGGCACAGTTTACTCGTGGTCACACTGGCCAAACAAGCCAGACTTTCCATCTGAAGTGTGCCCAAACACAGCAAGGTTGGCCAGTGTGACCACGCCCTCAGACTTTGTTGCTTACTCAGACTCAGACTCTTATTCTGACTCAGACTCTCTTTTGGACTCTACAGCTCACTCAGAATAGTGTTTTCACTCAGACCAGGAAACTCAAACTCAGATTTCGTTAGGACTCAAGCGCTCTCTCAGACTCAAACACTCACTCAGACTTGGTCACTGACTCTAAGTTAGGATGCTAACTTAAACATGAATGCTCATTTGGACCAGGCAGCTCTCTGACTTGGATGCTCACCAGTGTTGGGCAGCAAAGTGTTACTGTCATATTATCTTTTCCTACTAATTAGTAGTGTAACAAATTGCTCTTGAACTCCAGTAATAAAATTACAGTTACCCAACCAAAAAGTAATTTGTTACTCAATTATCATTGTTATTGGTGATTTAAAATACAGCAATCTACGGATTCATGTCATCGTATATGTAGGTAGCTCAAGAAATGGTTGCCAGGTTTGCAGTTTTCCGGCAGAATCCTGCATCTTTTAGTCTCTTTTTTAGGCAATTTTCTTGGCCTATGAGCTTGTTTTTATCATTGTTGTCATACTTAACTGGCAACCCTGTCTAACTTGAAAGATGAAGCAGTACATGTTTACAATCAGCAGCTGGAAATCTGCCTGTTATTTAGTTTTGTGGAGAAGAAAGATGACAGGATCATGTCAGATGAAAGTTGTGTCCCTTTACTTGGTCTCTAAATTAACTTAGATTAACTTTGACTTGATTCAAAAAACTTTATCCCTTGTTCTCAGGTGTGTATTACATATAGCCTTTAACTCTGATGGATTCATAGGCTGCAGAAAAAAGCACACCTGCAATTTTACTCCTGATATAGATTCTTTGCTCGCTCAGAATCACAAAAATGATAATAATACATTTTATTCACAACACACTTTTAACCTCCAAGAAATCTCAAAGTGAAAGTGCTACGAGAGCTAAGTAAAAAAAGGAACACAGGTTGGCAGAAAACTGGTGAAAATCAGTTAAAAACTTTATCAAGTATCCAGGGTATGACAGAATATTTTGCTGGTGAACAAAGATATCACAAGAAAAAAAAACTCTCAGAAAATAAATATCAAAATGTGGACTGGAGAAGCAGCAAACAGTGCAAGCATATCCTCAAGTTCGCTCTCCTATCAAAGGACACAATTACCAACTTGGTGTGTAAGGGAAAGTCATATAATTAGGAATTCCATATCTTACTTTTGGCAGGGAGTAATAAGTAAAGCAATAATATTATTAATATTAAAAAGAGTAACTAATAATATAGTTAATAATAGTAATACTTTTTTTCAGTAACAAGCCCAACACTGATGCTCACTCAGATTTGTTGGCTGACTGAGACTCAGGACTCTCTCAGACTTGGTCACTAACTCAGGACTCTAACGCTCACTCAGATTTGGTCGTTCACTAAAACTCAGTTGCTCACTCAATCTTGGTTAATCTCTGAGACTTTGATGCTCTCTTACACTTGGATGCTCCCTCAGACTCAGACGCTCAGTCAGATTCTGCCACACACTCTGAACTGGAACCTGGAAAAGCTGCTGCTCGGGTCATTTTTTGTTTTGTCTATTATTCCTCATTTAAAACTCAGAATGTTGGCAAAATTGGAGCAGCATTGCATTACCTCCCTGATAGATCAGATCTATACCTTGTTCTTTTACTGAACATTCACTAGCAAGGACCACACATCAACATAGGATTTAAAACGGTTTATTTACATGAGTAAATGCAAACGTGCTTATATGTCACAGGCGATTTGGGGAAGCTATGAGAAGGAGTCCGCCGTAGCTCCCGGGCATGACAGACCCCCCCTTTTATTTAAAGACCTACGAAGTATGAAATAGATAGATAAGGGGAGGGTGGGAGGGACGTACGAAGAGAGAACAAACAGGATATGGTGGGTAAGGAGGGTTTATATACCGGAAGGGGTGATGTTGAGGTGTGGTCCTGCTCCCGAAATTTTGCTAAAAGCTCCACTTCACTAGCAAGGACCACACATCAACATAGGATTTAGAACGGTTTATTTACATGAGTAAATGCAAACATGCTTATATGTCACAGGCGATTTGGGGAAGCTATGATTTAGATTTTTGTTATTTATCTTGTTTCCATGATGGTGTCATTTCTGCCTCTTGTTCACAGATTCTCTTCTGCTCAGCCAAGGCAGAGCTCCATCCTATCCACACTGTCACACGTGAGCACAAACACACATGAGCACACACACATACACAGAGCAGCACACTCTGTGTACCAGAAAATCTGAAAAAAATAATGTCACAACCACCACAAGAAACCCAGAAAAATCTCTGCCTTTTTGAAGCTCCCACAGGACCATCAAAATGAAAATGACACGAAAAACAGCGTTACCTTTGAGCTGTAGTGTCTTTTTGCTAAATTTAGCAACTTTTCAACCCCTCTTGCAACTTTTTTTCAGAAAATCAACTAATGACAAATCTGGCAAATTTTCTAGAGCTTGGAGACTCTGACATAGAAGCAAGAAATGATCTCTTTTTAACCCCTTACACTCCACCCAATTCTGGCCTATTTACCATTCTATGTTTCCGAGCTTATAACTGTAGAACCATAAGGTCAAAACTCACCAGTGACACCTCTGAAAGATTAAAGTCTCTAGTTTCAGAAAATGTCGTGTTTTTATTCGTGGCTTTGGTCCACATCAGGATAAATGCAGCTGAAACACCATTTTTCCTCTTCATTTTTCATAAGAACTTCAACTTCAACTTCAAGATACTGCATGTCAGACATAAGACTTTCAGCACATTTCTCTAAACCTTGTCATCTACATCAGGGTGAAATTTGAACTCTCTGGGTAAAACTTTGTAGGAGTTAGAGAGTTTTTTAGTCTAAGGGGACCAAACACCAGCAGATGTGTTCTCAATTACCACAGTCCAGTCTGACAACTTCATGCCAACAAAACCAGCTGTATCAGTGCTCAGTGTCCTCTTTGTAATCAGCTCTGTTCTCTCTAGGAAAAGGTTTGCTAAGAATCGTGAAATTATAGCTCCCAGTCACAGATTGTACCGATCCTGTTGCACACATGAGTACTAATGATTATGAACGGCAAAAAACAAACAAACAATTTTTAAGCAGTCTATCTAGCCATGGCAGGCTTCGTGTGAACGGCAAGGCTATTGGTTGCTGTGCACATGATAGTCAGGGCCCATAGCAAAGAAAGGAGCCTGTTAGGGGGCTTTATGCAGCTACAGCTAACGCCACTGGCCAGTCAAGCAGAGAGCAACACTTGTATAAATGTTATGCTGCTGTTATTGATGAGAACGGACACGACAGGCAGACAAACAACGGACTTTACAGGAGAAATTTCACCACTTGAAATAATTGGATGAAACAACACTTTTGATTTGTTTGAACTCTGGATTCCTCTGGTGGAAACTACATAACGCAGTCAGAGGAATGGCAAACGGTCTGCTGGCGGGCCTGTGGAGCATAAGAGGTAAATGTGCAGCAGGTGCTGCTGCAGGCTCCTCCCCATCCAAATCACTCACAGTCTTCCTCAATCCCAGCAGCCAGAGCAGGAGACTACATGCAAATGAATGGACATGTGCTTGTCTCTTTTGGGTCCTTTTGCTGGTCCCATAATATTATGCAATTTCAGTGACTTTTAGTGACTTTTTGGACAGCCAAAAGTGACTTTCCCAACTGAGGAGTTAGCAACACTATGTATCACATGTGGCAAAGTTTCACCCCGTTGTGTTTGCACGGACACACACACACACACACACACACACACACACACACACACACACGCACACACACACACACACACACTGAAGAAGACACTCTGGTTAGTAGGCAGAGTCCAAAAGAGCACCACAAGCTGAAAAAATCTCTTCTTTTTTGAGCGCTCCCAGGGCCAACGATGTCAAGAAAGTAACACTGTAAACCAGTGTTTTCCAACACTGGGGTTGGGACCACAGATGGGGTCAAGTGGAATTCAAATGAGGTCACCTGAAATGTCTTGTAATTGATAAGAATAAAAAAAATGTCTGCACTAAGTTTAAATCGTTGTTAAATCAAAATGCCACGTAATCTTAAAAAACTGTTTTCTTTACTTGCCCTTTCTGAAATTCAATTCAAATAAATGCATCATATAAAACTAACTGAACTGGCACATCTTGATTGACGGTCACAGTCACGTGACTGCACTGTTATCACTACTTGAGTTCCTTCGCTTCAACCTGTAGAAACACAAACTTTCGATCAGTAGGAAAAACAGAAAACACCCAATTGGCCCCTAAAGACAGTTCTGAGGGGAACCCAAACACCAAGGTGTGATACGTTACATTCTATGTGCTCTGCATTCACCCTATACATGACAATGCATTGGGCCAATCAGGTTTTCTGCATGCTAACAGCTGAGACTGTAAAGCATACAGAGTCGGAGCTGGCTGAGGGGAGACCATCGAGCACAGAAAATCCAGATGATGGAGAAGAGCTCTATTCAGCTCCTATGAGTCTGATGCGGATGATGTGGGATAAATAATTACTCTGTGGCCCCATTAACATGACAACGTTTCACAGCGCTTCACCCTGAAACGTATGAAAATACAATGAAAAAAATCTGCGTCTACACAGATACGCTGAAGGACTGAAAACAATGTAATACGCATGTCAGGCCTGTAGGTGGCAATATAACTGTAGAAGCCGTATACACGACAACAGTATAGAGGCAGAAGAAGAAGTGAGCTGTTCATCTAGAGATAGTGTAATAAATGCATGTTTTTGTCGAGGGCAGGCAGTAGATTCAGCAGCACAAGAACCAAACGGTAGGTCACTGTTTTTGTTGTTGTTTTTCCATTCGTGCCTGGCACAATGGAGGCATATTGTGCACACGCAGAGCTGAGCGTGACGTCAGTGTATCCAAAGTTTACCCGGCGTAGTGTTTACACGTAGACAATGAAAACGGCATTTTGGAAAAGTTCCACTCTGGATTGCATTTTCAAATTTGCGTTTACAGGCGAATATGCCATCTCTGTGTAAAGAGGAGGCTGAAACGAAACAAACTTTTGGATTTCACCCGAAAATGGTACTTGTGTAAACGGAGTCTTAAGCTAAAGTTAATGTTCTCGCGCTACAAACACACACACACACACACACACACACACACACACACACACACACACACACACACACACACAGTGTTGGGGAGGGTGCATTTCATTCATACTGTTGACAGATGTAGATTTCACCAGGAGAGCTCATTAATTTCACAGGTAAACTCTGCACTTACTACTGTGCAGTCGTATAATGAATATAATTTAAATCCTAATATTACTTCAACTTGTAAAGTTAATGATTCCAGTGATGTCAATCAGACATAATCAATTATTTGAGGAGGTAGTGAAAACTAAAGCACCAAGAAAAAAGAGCTGCTGTTTCTTTAATGTGAATTATTTCTATAATTCAAGTTTTCAATATAACTATGCCATTTTAATTGAAAATAACACTTCTCTTTTTTTCCTTAGTGTCTGTTTCAATTGCTCACCATCTGAGGTCTATGTTAGCAGCAAACCCACAGCAGAAATACATTACCGCTGTATACTTAAGTATTTGTTTAGTAATCGCAAATCATACTGTGATCACATTATTTAACGCTGGTATTGCATGTTTTCCTAATATTATGCAGCCCTACTTTACAGGTGTGTCCCTTGAGCCAAAAAAGGATATAAGGCTTAAACATCCATTTTGAACATCTTTCTGAGAAAACATAACGGTGGTGTGCAATCAAAGCAGTTATGTACTTGCTATTAAGTTCAAGATTAAAACATATATGAACCCAACTGTCATTTTTATCACAGGAACACAGAAGACTAACTGATTTCTGTTGTGCAGCTGATACCTAGTGTGCATGAGGTTTTTCTGTATGTATGATATTGCCTGTTTCCATGTTTCATCTCCACCTACACCTGTCAACCAACTCTATGATTTCAAACGTCATCTTTTGTTAGCAGCCAGGGGGATAAAAATGCGGTCTAAAGTGCCCTCTTGAGAGCCAAAACAAATGCCAAAGTGCCTACCTTGTTGGCGAACCACACTAATCAGCCCCATTGGCTGGTTAAAACACCATAAACTAACCTCTTGGGAGCTGAGATAAAAACTTCAGTCTCCTCTTAGAGAGCAAAATTGTGCGAAAGTGCCCTATCGGGAGCCAAAACATGTGCTGTATTTGCCTTTTTTTTCTGCCCCTGTCCTTCAAAGTGTCTGTGCAAACCACAGGTTATGACAGTTAGTGAGCGGGTACTGAAAGACTCTTTGGAGGTGAGCTATGTCATCGATCTGGTTTATAGAAAGACCAGGATTAGAACCAACCAGACACTTGCACCATCACGAATACCGAACAAAAACTGGTAGAAAAGAGGTAACAGACTCAGTAATTTACCCAGATGCAGACATTTATACCTGGACACTGGTTTTCACACATACTTAGATTTTAGATGCTCATTAAGACTCAGAAGCTCACTCTGACTTGATCACTCAGTCAGACTTGGTCACTCACTTTGACTTAGTTGCCTTCTCAGTTTATCTCTCAAACCTGGACACTGACTCAAATTGGGGATGGTCAGTCAGTGGTAGCTCACTCATACTGAAGCTCTCACCCAGACTCATTTGCTTAAGGTTTGAGGAGAGTCTGACTCCTCATCTATGGCGTGGCTGTGTTTGACTTAACTTAAGGATCTGTCTGAGTCACAGCAGACCTTAAAAAACCAGCCTGGATCTGCACAGCTGCTCTTCAGCACCACTCAAGTGCTCCTGATGTTGGTGCTCAGAGCAGGATTGAAACTTCCAGCTCTAATTGAGAGGCTGAATGTGCAGGTGTGGCTCAGGTATCAAGGGCGAAACGGGCTTTTCAGAGACGTTTAGGAGGATTGTTCTTCTCTTTAAACTCTAACCCTTCTGTATGGTGTGAGTGCAGCTGCGACAGACTGAGATCTTCTTCCTCTGGAGCTTTGGAAACATCACAACTGTTAAAGAAAGAACTTACTGTGACGGTTTTCGTTGTGGACTCCTGTTATTCTCCCGTCCGGTAACACCTGGAGGTGGAAGCCGATGCCCACGTTACAATAGAGTCTCCGCAGACGCTTGATGCCCAACAGGTAGTCGCTGTCCCGGTTGATTTCCTCGCGCTTCTCCCCTGGGACCCGCGCCAGGGAGCGCGAGTACAGGGCCTCCCAGCGCTCCGCCGTCCCATTCAGACCCGGGGCGCATCCCGCAAGTCCCACCACTAACCCCAGCACCAGGACCGTCTTCAGGGCCGCCAGAGAGCCCATCCTGGGTCTCAGAGCAGCCTCCCTGCGCTTGTCTTTCCAAAGAAGAGAGATTGAGACGAAGGGGACACAGCGGCTCATTCCCAGACCAAGCGGCGCAATGTTGAGCGAGTGAGCGACATGGATCTGCACAAAGACGCTGCAGCCATGCCGCTATATTTATACCTGCAGACGCATTACATCACACACACACACACACACACACACACACACACACACACACACACACACACAAACAGAGAGAGAGAGAGAGAAACACACTGATGGGGGCCTCATTCAAAGAGAATAATANCAGTCACATCCAGACCCGGGGCGGATCCCACAAGTCCCACCACTAACCCCAGCACCAGGAACGTCTTCAGGGCCGCCAGAGAGCCCATCCTGGGTCTCAGAGCAGCCTCCCTGCGCTTGTCTTTCCAAAGAAGAGAGATTGAGACGAAGGGGACACAGCGGCTCATTCCCAGACCAAGCGGCGCAATGTTGAGCGAGTGAGCGACATGGATCTGCACAAAGACGCTGCAGCCATGCCGCTATATTTATACCTGCAGACGCATTACATCACACACACACACACACACACACACACACACACACACACACACACAAACAGAGAGAGAGAGAAACGCACTGATGGGGGCCTCATTCAAAGAGAATAATAGCGCTCTTATCGGAGAGAAAAATACACGAATCAAAGAGTTTTTCTAATAAAGAACTTCTTTGTGCGAGTCTCCACTATCAGCCACAAAGTATCATAATTTATGTATGGGAGGATGTAAAATAGGAAACGGACTGTGGTGTCGGGACAGGAGACAGTTCTATAAATGAACAATAACAGGAAAAAACACGGGTCCAATCGACGCGATGAAAAAACGCGCTAACTTAAAGTGCGCTCCGGGGGAAATCATGTCCTTATACAACACAATAGAGAGACTAAATAGGGAGTCTGCAGGCTGATAAGGCTGTCAGTGTGGTCCAGCACTGCACAGACACCCCTCAGCTCTCAGTGCGCTGTGTGAGATTATTTTTAGCCTTACGCAAAGGAAGAGTTCACCTGTTTCTTAGAAAGCCCCAAAACTTGAGTCGATGCGTTTCATCCTGATCCTCTCTCTGGTGTCTGTGTGTCTCATGAAGCATGTAACATTCATCAACTTTTTTCAAATAAAAAACATGAAAGTAGAAATTTTAAACAGGTAAACTTGGTAAGTAGGGGAGACCGGGGCTGGTGTGACACTTACTCCGGCTTCACCGCCCACCAATGACTCACCATGCAGATTCATGAAACATCAGGTCACAGCAGTCAGCTCTCAAGTCATTGTAGTAAAGCTCAAGTCAGCTTAAGTCTTTTGACAGTAAAGAAAAAAAAGCCTCAAGCTGAAAAAAGACTTAACTTCCCTTTAAAAAATCTTGTTAAAAAGGATTACATTGTGAGCTTTATTCTGAAAGGGGGCGGCTGTGGTTCAGTCGTAGAGTCATCATCTCTCAATTAGAAGTCTGTGGTTCTATCAGTTACATGTCAAAGTGTCCTAGAGCAGGGGTTCCCAAACTTTTCCGCCTGTGACCCCCAAAATAGCAGCGTTAGGGACTGGTGACCCCCTGCTGTGGTACAACACTAATGGGACAATCCAAAAACCAACAAAACCCTCCCTGAGGATACTTAATTTAACTGATCGATAGAAAATTTACAGACTAATGTGCACTTTGCTGAGTTCACGGCATCAAACTTGAACAAAGAAATGTGAAAAACAGATAAAACATTTTCTGTTTGCATAATTTTATATTATCTTTCACCCCAATTTTTGCTTTTATTCTCACAATAATGGATCAAATGTTCATGAATTGTTCATAGTTTTCGATTTTGGGACACATTCCATGACCCCCTATCAATGTCTCGCGACCCCCCAAAGGGTCCCGACCCCCACTTTGGGAACCACTGTCCTAGAGCAAGACACTGAACCCCAAATTGCTCCCACTGTTGGTCAGTGGTTGTGTATAAATGTGGTGTGGATGCGTGACAGAGACTAGCACTAGTTAAACTCAGGTCTGTTGATCATAAACCATGAACAGAAATCAAAGATCTAAGACAAAAGGAAATAATCATTGAAAATTGGTTAAAAAGGGAAGTCAGACATGTTTCTTTGGACCAGATTTTAACAGAAAATATGCTCCTGCCCTGTGATCATCAAATATTCACACATTAAAGGAGATTTTTCAGTCTATAATATTAATATGATATTATCCCTCTATGGCACGGCGTTGCTCTGAGGCAACCGACCACTTGTTCTGCTTTTATACTGTCCCTTTCAATTTTCAAATAATTTTTATTTCAAATACGATACCACAAGAAGTGTCTTTTGCCAAAAATATGGGGGGTTCAGTGGATGGCATGTTTCATGGGGGGGGGGTCCTTTTTGGAGACGAAATCTCACCGGGCTCAGCCCCATGAATTGGCACACTTAGCACTCTTTTTTAACCTGGTTAAACAAAAAAATTGTCACAAAGAAAAATATGTACATGTAGATTTGTAAGTAAAGTAGATTTTTTTGTCATTTGGAGACAAATTTTCATTTAGTTAATTTCCAAAAAGGATGCTTTTTGGTTTGTTGCCCCAGGGCACAACTATTACCACTATTATTGGGGCAGCCATTCTATTACAGTGGTACTCAACTGTGGTCCCAGATAAAACCTTGTGTAAGAAACCTGTTTACAGGGACCAGATAACTTTTGGTGACAGCCCTGGAAACCAACATTTCTGCTGCACCCCTAACACAACCCTCAGTGGGACCCTTCATTTGGCCCACACTTTCAGGTTGTCTCAAACCCACACCTGTCCCTCTGCTACTGAGTAGATTTTAGACCACCTCAAAGATTTTCTGAAAAATAGACAAACCCCTCCCCTTGAAACTCAGACTGTATCCCCTCCTCAGAGGATGTCAGTCAGATTCAGGAGACTCTCATGGTGCTGCACCCACTGCCCTGCTGTATGCCTAGCCTGGGTCAGCTGTTCTTTGCTGTCCCACACTGAGCTGCCTAATGGCTTGTCAGGACTTTTTTTGGCAAACAAAAAGTCCACAGCTTTCCTATCCACCAGAATCTTCCAGCTGCTTTCAGAGAACTGTGAACCAGCAAGTCCAAAAGTCCTCCTTCAGTCTGACTTCCTTCACTGCTGATGTCTGCTGATGGGTTACCGTAATGACAGGCACCAAAAGCCCTCAGGCCACAACCTGAAGTGGTCTTTTCCACAATGAAGACTTTAAATGTGCCCCAATGGGGTCCATGTCACCAATCTCTAATAAGATGCAGGAAAATACTTTCAAAGTTGGAGCTGAAGTACAGGGACCTCTACTTTGGGACTCTATCAGAGCCCCATTTTCCAACAATAACACTTTTAGATTCAGATGAACATGCAAACCCTTCCTCTTCTTTAAGGAGTGTTTTCTGGTGCCCATACATCACTTATTTAAAATTATAAACCTCACATACAGACAAATTGAAAGAGATAAAATGTTAAAATGTTTCACGTGCATCAGTAGTGGCCTGGATAATTGGGAAATTAATCACATACTAATAAATATCAAATATATACAAATTAAGTAGTTATGCAATGTTAAGATACAAAACAAAACTGGATTTTCTATGCTTTGCTTGTTTTGTTTTAATTTTGTACATACGAAAATCAACAATATTTCAGTCCCCTTATTGCACAATGTGGGGCAACGAATCAATTCCTGGGGTGGGGTGGGGTTGGCAATGAATTTTGCTGATTCCTCAATTAGGGCCCAAATGCTACTAAAAGGTGTGCTGTAATATGTTTCCCCCCCAAAATAAAAATACATGCCATAGAGGGTTTTATATACACTGTATATATACTGTACATATATGTATACGTGTGATTTTATCAACAGTACTTGTCCACTGTGATTTTGAATCCTGGAGAGATGCTCGAGCTGTTGTCAGCTGCAGCTGAAGTTTCATACTCACATCACTCCTCTTTTCCAGACTCTGCTCTGGGTCCTCGTTTATTTTAGAAATTTGGTTTTAAACTCCTTGTACTGTTATTTAAGGCTCTGAATGGCTTCACTCTTCCAAACATTGCTGATCTGCTCTTATGTTTTGTTCTGACTTGATCTTTAAGGTCCTGGGTGGCTTCTTTTTAAATATAAAATTTGAGCCACACAGGCACTGTCCTCAGAATTTTGTTCTGAGCAAACTGTGGACTTTGGATGGATGGACTGCTCCATCCTCATACATCAAGACTACATCACCATAATCATTGTTTTTAAGAATGTTTTATTTCTATTTTAACCATTTCTAGGATTTTCCCCCTTTTTTTGCTTCTTATCCTTTTAATTTTTTTTTTTTAAATACACAATGGATAACACTTTTCATCAGTTGTATGACTGTCATTTTCCTTCTGGTTTGAGTATTTGGATTATCTGCTCTATGTTAAGAATTGTGGGCAGCATGCCTGACTGTATACATCACGCTGGCTTTTAGTGAATAAGTGAATATACACTCCTTTTCTATGTCCTGTGGTGGCTGTGGGAAACAACTACTGACACTGTTAAAATGTTATAAATATCATACACTCTAAAATGTGCCTTATTTATGTTGTCCTAAAAGGATTTGTGTATTTTCACAGGACTTATCAAAGCTGAGCATGACATAGGGTTACGCAGCAATTTACCTTTTTTTATTTTTATAAATGTCTTGGCATGATAGATGTGCTCTGCTTAGACACAGAGACCTCAGCAAAAACAATTGGGTGGCATCAGCTAGTGACGCTTCTGCCACAGAATGCCCACAGAAACAGAGTTACTAAAGGGGGAAAATGGAAAAGAATTAATTAATTAATAATTAGTTAATAAAAGGATAAACATGTCCTTTATCTACATTGGTTTGTTAACAGGTGTGTAAAGAAATAGCTGTTTAATGTTTATATGAAATTTGTAGCCGATTGATCTTTACATGAAGGACTTCTTAAGACCCAGCGACATCAGATTTTTAACACTCCCCCACTTACATAGTGGTTTTTCAAGCTTCTGGAGCTTTCTGAGCAAATCTCGGGGGAAAAAAATTGAAGGGGGAGGACTCATGCATCACAGAGTACTACATATGATTTTCTTTTGCCAGTAGGGGGCCCCCTAGTTCGCATAACTAGAATACATATGGATGCACTCAGGCTGTCATTTTAGGAACTTCCTGGTCAGATTTTCCCATATCATTATATATCTTTGTAAAGGTCATAACAAAAAACAACACAAGAACAAAGACAGAGATACACCAAATACGGGGATGCAGCATAACCAAAATAGTAACCATATGGAAATCTGAACTGCCGCCCCCCCCCCCCACACACACACACACACATATACACAAAAGAAAAATTAAAAACATAATAAAACATTACAGAAAAATCCCTGAGAGAAACCCTCTTTCACCAATCATTTCCAGTGACAGATGATTGGTCAGTTTAGCTGTGGTGTGCACACAACTTAACTGACGGGGCTCTAATAGTGGCCCAACTCTTGCAGGGGTGGTTTGCAACAGGTACTTTTAAAACAGCCCAAATGTTTGTTTTACACAGAAGACAAGACAAACAGACACAGTTCATTATTTTAGGTCTGTTTCACCTTAAAAGGAGCAATGGCAGCCCCCTGAATTCCCCCACTCTTACTCCAAACATCAAACTTCTAATGGTAGCTACCATTATTTTTTAATTGTCATTGTTAGTGTGACTCTGTGCCTCATTCACATATAGTGTGTATGCACAAATTTGTGCCTAAATCGTGCGTACAGAAGTTTGAGGCACAAACCTGTGATTAATCAGCATTTTCTTACTTGAACTTCCTCTGACTTTGCAAACAAATGTAGAACCTCCTCAGACTATGCATAGGCACAAATAATGAATGATGGGCTGTCCAAAAAACTTAAAACACAGGCTCTTTTAACTAAAAGCACAACATCAAAAAACTACTTTCAGTAAAAGAAAAAAGTCTTGAATAGAATTCAATAATAAAAGCTGTGCATTGGCTAAATTTATTTAATAACAATGAAACTGAGACATTTTTCACCCTCATAGTGCTTTTAATATTGAACCTTAAATTAAATACTTAATTCACATTAAAAAAATATAATTATGTGCTTGTCAGAATGTCACATTTGTATGTTAAATAAATTATTGAGTGTTATGACAAACTCATAAAATTGTGCAAACTGAATGAAGACGTAAAATAATTTGCTTCTTCTTATGACTTGATACATTTTCTGAGCAAATGACGCACACACTGCTCCACCATTCACTCAAACGTATTTATTTGTTTGCAAAAATATCCAGCAGCTGTTTTAATGTGTCGTTTATGTTTGGGATACCCACTATGATTTCCCTCACAGCACCAGGAGAGTCAGCTGATTTTTTATCACCTCACTAGTCAGGACGCTTGTCTGCTGAGGAGACCTGATGAGGGAGAATGAGCTGTGTGACGCTGACAATGCGGTCGTAGAGGTCGATGGCTCCTCCTCCTGATGGTCTGAGCAGATGTTCTATCATAGATGAATTGGAGTATGGTAATATGCTGATTTCAGGACGCAGGAACATGCCTGTTGATTCAGAATGATTCTGATTCGTTAATATATGCACAATAGTGCAAACAAAAATGGCTGGAACACACATTTCATGAATCCAACAGTGAGGATGCATATTTTCTTATTTTATGCAGGGGCAAGGAAGTAAGGAAGTAAGGACATTTCTATGCATTTATTGGTGAATGGGGCCCATTGAGGGAAAGAGTGAGACAGTGGACCCTACCATAATTAAGTTAGCCTCCACACCACTGAACCAATGAAGCATAGTCCCATCTACTCTTTTAAATTATGCCTTTCTAACGTGTGTTGAATTATACTAACGTGCTGAGTTTTAGATCAACAAATGGACTGTATAAGTAATTTGACATTTATCTGACTACTCAACAACAGGGCCCTGTCACAGCCCCACTCTCCCCCATTCTTTCTATTCTTTCTTTGGTCTGTTGCAGCCTGCCTGTGGTCAGGAGTGTGGTTGTAATAATCCACATGTATGGCCAAAAAAGTTTCTGTTGTCCACTCTGCCCAAGCAGGCTTCTACTGGACTGAATCTTCTGTAATTTTTTCATCACTTTTGTATAAATGATGATTAACTTGAAATTGTTGCCTTTGTGTTTTATTTTGAAGGATGTGGTGCTTTTATTTTAATTTGCAGGGTTAAACTTGTTGAGGTATTACCAGAGTGATAACTGTCAGATAAATGCCATCTCTGTGTCAAAGACAGGAATCTGTTGAACAACAGGCGGTGGATTCGTGACTCTGTGTCACATGTCTTTGATGTGTGATCCCTGACAGTCTCTTGGATGCACTGGTGCGTTTCTCTGCGTGTGCACTGAAATAAAAAGAACATCTTTCCTAACCTTCGTTTCATCATTTCTTTCCTTTTGACTCCACGTCCAGCTCTAACATTTAGCCCCTGTGTTGACTGTCTGTTTCTTCCCATGGGTCGGGGTCCTGGAGGTCCCCCTCCTCTTTGATCTCTGGGGTGGCTCCGTCCTGCTCCTCAGTGACCACGCTTGACACGTTTTCTCACGTTCACATTTGGCTGGTCCTCAATGTACAGCTACATTGTTTCTTTGTGTGATGAGAATGCCTCCACGAATGAACGACAACAGAGCTGAGAGACAAGGGTTGGTGTGGAAGGGCCCTTTCAGCTGATCACCACAGGACCCAGTTGGAACCCTCAAGTAACCAACTGTCAATAAATTCTTCAAGAAAAATGATCCAACAGTCATGGAGCTACAGGATCCCTGAGGCCTGCAAAATGACACACTGATGTATGAACGGAAGGATAGAAGGCAGTGAGGGAGGCTGAACCAGCATGATGGATCAAATATTTCTATGTTTCTGGGAAAAAAAGGAACTTGTTATACATGTATACAGTTATGCTCATAAGTTTACATGTTCTGGTGGAATTTGTGATATCTAGAATCAAAGGATCTGCATTAAAAGGTAATTGAACTCTATATAGCTAGAAACGGATATAAAAGATATTCCAGGAATTGAGGATGCCAATAAGCAGTGTTCAAACTCTTCAAAAAAACAAAAACAAAACAACAAAAAAAGTTCTGGATTCAAAGAAAAACCCACAAATGACTTCAACTGAAATACAGGGCTCTCCGAAAAAAAATGGTCTGGTTGTTTCAAGATGCACAATAAGGAGGCACTTGAAGAAAAATGGGCTATATGGTTGAGTCCCCAGATGACAGCCACTTCTACGCAAATGCCACACAGTATCCTGCTTATCACATGCCAAACAGCAAAGAGACAAGCCTCAAAACTTCTGGAACACAGTCATTTGGAGTGATGAGATCAACATTGAACTTTTTGTCCACAGCCATAAACATTGTTCCATTTAAAGAGGAGTCAACAAGGCCTATGATGAAAGGTCCACCATTCCTACTGTGAAACATGGCGGTGGATCAATGATGTTTTGGGGATGTGTGAGCTACAAAGGCTCTGGAAACTTGGTCAAAATTGATCCCAAGCTGGATGCAGCATGTTGTCAGAAAAAACTGGGGGAAAATTTACACTCATCACCCTGGAAGCTGTGCATGAGACGTACATAGACATTCCAACATGACAATGATCCAAAAAACAAGGCCAAGTGGACCTGCCATTGGCTACAGCAGAATAAAGTGAAGGTTCTGGAGTGGCCATCTCAGTCTCCTGACCTCAATATCATTGAGCCACTCTGGGGAGATCTCAAACCTGCAGTTCATGCAAGACAGACCAAGAATTTACAGGAACTGGAGGCTTTTTGCCAAGAAGAATGGTCAGTTTTACCATCTGAGAAAATAAAGACCCTCATCCACAACGAGCACAAAAGACTCCAAGCTGTTAATGATGTTAAAGGGGGAAATACAAGGTGTTAAAAACTGGGGCATGTGAACTTTTGATCAGGGTTANGTTTACGCCGCAATAACGTCTGGGTAGTGATGTCATATGGTTGCACCGGGCTGGATCTCATACAGGATCATATAAGTCCTGGAGCGGACTTCAGTGGTTTCCAGAGGAAGTTTTGTGGGTTTGTGTTGGAAAATAGTCGGCACAGCATTTGGCTTTAGTCTCCGTTTATAATGACCCACACCTGTCAGCTCTTTCATCAGCATGGGCCGGCTAAATGCAGCAAATGCTTCTGGGGAGAAGTGGCCAGAACATAGCCGCGGCTCCATGGGAAGTTTTTTACGCCCACAAGAGATTTCCTACAACTTCCTTCTTTTCTTGTCTTTTGTGAAGCTGTGCAGACTAACATCAGTCTCCTTGTTTCCTTTGGACTGAAAAGTGCACCCAAAAGCAGCCACATGTGGCATTATTATGTTTTTTTCCCCTCCTCAAACCTAGTGACTTACGGCGACTAGTAGTGAGGAAACGGCCAAATCCAGATGCTCGGTACCAAGCAACCAATCTACGTCATCAACCCAGAATGCATTGCGGCAGTAAAACAATGGCTGCACCCGAAGGATAGAAACTGTGTTTTAAACTGTATTTTTTAAAAAGAAAAACCAATTTGTTATGTCTTTTAACAACAAATTCTAGTTTGAGACAAACATTTAAGCATATTCATGCCTGTTAGTCCTTACAGTCGGGGTTCCCTTCAAAAAGAGTAAACACAGTTGTTTGTAAATTAATGGATTCATCCAACCACTAACCAGAGAAAGAAAGGTTTTAGTGTTATCATTCATATTCTCTGAAAAAAGACCAAGAAATCATAAATTCTGCAAGGGTATGTAAACTTATGAGCACACTGGTATCTATGCAAACCAATCCTTAAATTAAATCATAGCTCTCTCTACAAATATGGCCTTTTTAAGCTTGACCCAGTATGTGGATTCCTCGCATCGGAAACACCTATTACCTGCTGAACAGCTCAATCAAAGAGCAGCTCTGTAAGAGCCTTGATGACGAGGGCTGTTTTCTAAACCACCTACTACACAAGCAGTGCCTACTGATTTGGATGAATTCAGTATGTAATAGACAATATAAGAAAACATCCAAGATCTGCAGTCTGCCAAACATTCCATGACATACGAATGATCTGGGAAATTTCTTGATATGCAACAAACCAGTCAACATGGCGTACTGTTTCCCACAAT
Source organism: Thalassoma bifasciatum (assembly GCA_008086565.1). NCBI lineage: Eukaryota > Metazoa > Chordata > Actinopteri > Labriformes > Labridae > Thalassoma > Thalassoma bifasciatum. The sequence continues at coordinate 25,148 of RPOG01004725.1, forward strand.
GCACTGCGCAAATTCAGTTTGTCTTTATGGGTAGCACTCAGGTTTCGGTGAATTACTGTCACCTGCTGGAATGGGCAAGCACTACAGCTATATTACAACAACGCTTACGCTAAAAAGTCTGTGAGAGTGAAGTGCAGTGATACAAAGGAAACATTGGAAAATCATCTCACTGGGAGCCAAATTAGAAAAATGGCTGAATGTACCAATAAGACAATAAATGCTGATCTGACAGTCAATCCATTCCAGATTTATTTCAAATAAATCATAACTTTTGGTGAAAAATTAAATAAAAAAAGGACAATTCTGCTGTAATATGTTTTTACACTGATCCAAATTTCACAACGACAGGATTCTGAAATCTCTTGCTGAATTAATCTTTACATGAATTAAAAATGTTCCTTACACCATTAAAAAATAATAAAAGGACCAAAGGCATACAAACAAACAAAACAAAACAAAAACAGAGACAACTACTCAAAATAATCATGTGCTGCTATTATCTGCCCTGGATTGATTCTATTCTTTTTTATTTCATATACATTTTGTTTACCTATAATTTAACTTAATTATTATGTATTGTTTCTGTATCCTCATTACTGATTGACATAGAATGCTTCATTTAGCTGTCTCTTTGCAAATCAATAACTGAAATGTCAAATGTATCCATTGTTTGTTTTGCAAATTTATGATAAAGTTAAACATGAAAAAAAAAAAAAAATCGCACATAGTTCTGTTTTCCAAAATGGAGAACCAGCATACTAAAAGCAGTTTGTAGTATGCAGTGCCTACCTCAAACTGCTTCCACATGTAGTAAGTAGTCGGCGGTTTGGAAAACAACCAAGATATGGTGTGAGGACCAAACGCAAGACTCAAAATCAGAGACCAAATCAGACAATTTAATTTGCACATTTAATCAGGAAATAAGCAAACAACCTACAAACAAAACACAGCAATAGACTGGAACCCTGATCTACAAAATTAAAGCACAGCAAAAGCCTGGAATACTCACCTTGGAAAATAAGGCGCTGCAAAGGCTGGAATTTTAGTTTACAAAAAATACAACACAAAACACAGCAAATGGCGAGGATGCTAACTCCGGGTGGGGCCTACCAATCTGTGTGGCTAAGGTCACTTCGGCAGTCAAACAACTCCTCAGTGGCAAGGCTCAAGGGGGGTTGAGATCCATCCTGAGTTCCTCAAGTCTCTGAACGTCGTAGGACTATTCTGGCTGACATGTCTCTGCAGCATTGCACCGACAGGGTGGTGGTCCCCTTTTTGAGAAGGGGGACTAGAGGATGTGCTGCAACTACACGGGGATCACACTTCTCAGCCTCCCTGGTAAGGTCTTTTCCAGAGTGCTAGAGAAGAGAGTCGGGCCACCGGTTGAACCGCAGATTCAGGAGGGACAATGCAGGTTTTGACCTGGTCGTGGAACATTGGACCAGCTTTATACCTGCTGTGAGTTGTTTTGTATATAAATGACAAATCACATTAATGAACCCAAGCAAGTTTTAAAACACTATGTTTTATGGTTTCAGGTATGTATGTAAACCCACTGACAGCAATGCTTTAAGGACTATTTCCTGTGTGGCAGGATGTGGCGGGATGCTTTTATATTGAAGTTCCAAAAGTTGAAACATTAGTGTTATTTGCTCTAATTTGATGTGTTGTTGTATGATAGGCAGATGCAGAAGTTGGTGATTACCCCCCCCTATTTATTACTGTAACTACTTAGAAATGAACAGTAAAGGTGATGAGTTTTGAAGACATTGCTCTGACATTTTTTATTGACGCTTCCACTTGATGACCCCAAGGTTCAGAGACCCAGGAAGTGAAGAGTTACGGGACTTAAGATCTTACCGAAGCTGGATGCCAAAGCCAGCTAACCTTAGCCTTGAAGATGTCGGAGCCATTAGAATGTATGCGAAAGAAGCAAGGAAAAATGTGTGCCTCTACATCAAAGCTCTTTCCTTGGATTGAAGGGGAGGTGAGCAAAGATGCCCCAGACTGTGAAAAACTCTGGAAAATCCTGTCAGCAGTGTCAGCTCAAGAAAAGTTTAATGGACTTAGACAAAGGCATTGAGGATAAAGTGGTGCTGGATGATCTGGAGAAGGAGATCACACTCACTCAGGACAATCAGGACTGCATTCTAATTTGGGAGGCTCATGCTTCAAGACTCATTCAGAAAGCATGAGAATCTGCAAGTGTGCGGATGAGTGATGCAAGTTGAAGTCCAGTCAGGAAAACAGATCGTTGACTACCCAAGCTGCTGACAGAGAAATATGATGGAGAAATAAGCCAGTGGTAGGAGTCCTGGTCTCAATATGAAACAGCTCTCCACAACAACCATGGGCAATGCAAGAGGGAGAAGTTCACTTCCCTCAGATCCTTCCTTACTGGAGCAATGGCACGTGCTGTAACAGGACTTACCATGACTGATGAAAATTATGATGCAGCAGTGGAACTACTTCAGAGTCATTTTTGAAGAAATGACATTTTTTTTAGTGCGAAATTAATGAACCTGGCACCTGTTAAGAAATCTTCAGATGTCGTTGCTCTGATACAGATCTGCCGTCTGCAGTCCTTGGGGGGACACAGTGACACATATGGCTCCCTGCTGTGCCTAGTACTAATGCAGCTCATTCCAGAAGACATATAGCTTTGACCTACACATGGAAACCAGACTCCAGTGGAGAAATGGAAAGTGCACAAGCTCATCCAGTTCCTGCAAAATGAAGTCAAAGTCAAGAGAGAGAGAGCACTTCAATTTACCAGACCAGGTGACAAAGAAAGATTTCCCATCAAGTTATGCACCATCTAATAAGCCAACACCCTTTAGTGAAAACAAAGCATAGAGATGGAATGTGCCTTCAGCAGAAGCATCACACACAGCAACTAATGCTCAACAGACCTGAATATATTGTGACAGTGCCAACCACAAACCAGAACATTGTCCCAATAATACTGCTCTAAAAGACAAACTGAGAAAACTGGGAAGGTGCTACATCTGCTTTGGCCCAAAGCAAAATTCTGTTGAGTTAAAGCTGCTTAATGTGGTATATGTAACTGCAGATATCACCTGTCAGTCTGTGGTCAAGGTGAAGCTAAGCCAGATGCTGATAGTGGCAGTAAAGGCGCTGTGGTATCTTCTGTGTCCAGCACAATGAAACTGGAGTCCCACAGTCAGAACACAGTGCTGCTACAGACTGAGATGGCACAGATTAAAGGTCCAGCAAAAAAGAAAATCACCTGCTGTCTTTTGAATGGAGGCAGCTAGAGAAGTAAGTAAAGAACTGAGTAACGGTGGTGAGGTTGAAGTTGTGGAAACTCCTCAAGTGTGCACTGCACTGATCAAAGTTCCTGGTGAGCCTATTCAAGGAGAGTCAAAGAGTAAGGGTCTGCAACTTGTTAATATTCTTCTTCAAGGCGCTAATGATCCAGAACTTTCATTGTTAATAGGAGCAGACTTTTACTGCCAGGTGGGGTCCAGTGGATAAAAGAATCACTAGTTGCCATAGACACCAGCCTTGGATAGACATTGCAGGGACCAGTCACAACCTCCAGTGTAACAGAAGCCACTGGTACATACATTAGTATAGAAGAGGACACTCAGCTAATCAGGGGTGGGGGGGCATCCCTTGGCATAGTTCAAGAACACAACGAGAGCTCTTGCAAACTTTGAACAGACTCTGACAAATAAAGATGGTCACTATCGCAACCTGACGAACCACATCTTCCGTTGAACTTCAGAGTTGCATAGAAGTAGATGCAACATTGAACACATGTAACAATGAGATCATCCAGGATTACCTGCAGCAGGGCATCTGTGAGGATGTTCCGGACATCACTTTGGCAGCAGAGAACCAAGAATCTGTGAAATATTGTATGACACATCATGCCCTTGTGCGACAGGACAGGATAACAACTAAACTGAGGGTTTTGTTTGATGCATCATCATAAGAGAAGGGTTGTCCATCCCAAAATGACTGCTAACTGACGGAGCCCAACCTTAATCCTAATCTGTTGGATACGCTAATCAAATTCAGGCTACACCAGAAAGCATTCACTGCAGACATTAGTAAAGCCTTTTTTCTCATAGCACTCACTAAAAAGGAAAAAGATGCTGCCAGATTCCTGTGGCCTCATGAACCTCGAACCAGTGACTACAAAGATCACTGGTTTGAGGTTCACCTCAAGTGAAGGACAAGGGTAGTGTTTGGGATGTCACCCAACCCTTTCCTGTTAGCTGCAACCATAAGAAAACATACACAGCAGTATGAGGTCAGGACAGCCTGGATAGTGGAAGCATTTACAGAGTCACTCTGCATTGAAGACTTCATCTCCTGTTCCTGTGACGTTGAAGGAGCTCTATCAGTCACCATGAATGCAAAAGAGATTCTGTCCCGTGCTGTAATGAACCTAAGCAAATGCATCAATACACTTACCAGATCTGAGGTCCCCAGGTGGAAAGAAAGTGGAATGGCAAACATAACAGAAAAAAACTTCTGGAACTGCACCAAAGGTTTTAGGTCTTGAATAGAGATCAGAAAAGGATGACTTCGGATTCAATAAAAATGGACCGCTGAGCATTCTAAAATGCAAGGGAAACACAAAGAGAAATGTTTTACAAACATAAGCTCTGATCTCTGACCCCATCATGTTCCCCACTCCATTTACCATTCAAGTAAAGTACCTTTTTCAAGAGCTCTCGTAGAGGAGTATCAGTTGGGATGAGCAGCTAGCTGCCACAGCTCCACCTTGTGGCCATTCCAAGATGGCTCCAAATCCACATTCAGCCAAACACAACAACACTGAATGTCTTCTGTGATGCCAGCGAGAAAGAAAACAGCATAGTTGCTTAGCCACAGGGCAAAAACAAGACAGGAGAGACTGTGACCAGTTTTCTTGCATCCAAATCAAAGGCAGCCCCACTTAAAAAGTGACCTTTCCACGAAAAGGGGGGAGGGAGTCAGGGGGTTGAATGATAAAGTTAAAAAGCAGAAAGGAAGGTCTTGATAATGCCAGAATTTGAGCAGATTAGTCCAGAGTAGTATTGTGATTTGGTATGGGAGATAGAGTCCTTATCTAGTGACAAGTGAGCTGAGTGCATGTTCTTGTGAATATCAAGTCCAAATTTCCAGCAAAATCTTTCAAGCCGACACTACGTGACACGACACAGAACCAACAAAGAACTAAACCCAGCACAGAGACTAAATGGACAAGGGGACAAGACAAGTGTGAAACAAGACACAGGTGGAACACATGAGAGCAATCAAACAGGAGGAAAACACAAGGCCAGAAGGTGAGACATAACTAGACACAGGTAGCAAGTACAGAGTGAGTACAAGTACAAGGGAAATGGTAAATGGACCAGTTCTTACAAAGCCCTTTTCAAGTCTAGTCCGACCACTCAAAGCGTTTTACACTGCCAGTCTTTCACCTATCCACACCACAGTCATACACAGATGCAGAGAGACCATCAGTTTGAAGCACACACCACTGACCAACAGTGGGTGCAATTTGGAGTCCAGTGTCTTGCTCTAGGACACTTTGACATGTGACTGCAGGAGCTGGAATAGAACCCACAGCGCTCTAGTTGAAAGTCAACGACTCTACCACTGACCCACAGCCGCCCATCAACACAAGAATAAGAAAGAACACAGGAAACCTGAACAAAGTGAACACAAGACACAAGAGAAAAGTGCAACAAGACACTCTAATAAGCTCAAAGCCAAAACACAGACACACCACACACAAGAATGTAGCAAACCCAAAAAAGGAACTACAGGAAAAGTATGATATGGATGAAGCACAACCCTAAGGCACAGTCATCACAGTACCCCCCTCAAGAGAAATTAATTCCAGTAGCCAGTGCAGGCCTAAGAGTGGGTAGCTGGGGATTGCCTGGGAGCCAAAGAGAGATATTTGTTACAGTTATTCATTATTCATAGCTCATATTTTTGTTTTACACCTTCCCTTCACTTCCTTTTTTGTTAATATTGTAAATTGCTTTCTTGGTGTCTGTGTCGGAACTACAAATGTCTTCTTAATGAGCAGTGAAGGAGGTTTCGAAGCATAATTTCACCCCAGTTGAATCTTCAGAAAATAAGATCCTCACAATACTGCCACCAATCCATCCAGAGGACCATCAGCCCCCTGTCTGCTGGATTCATGGGAGTCATGACTGGGTCCCTACAGGCTCTGCCCTCCTCTCATCACTTCCAACATCAGGTTCTGCTGAGATCTTTCCTCCTTTCACTCATGTCTTGCTTTAGTTTTTGTTTGCTGGGCTGAAGTCATTGTGGTTTTCCGTTACATGTATGCAATGAATTATGCTGAGGGAAAGAGGTTTTAGATTTCACAGGACGACAGCTGCGATTCAGGGTTCACGACGCCTCAACATTCAACACCAGCGAGCACCAACGGCTCGTTATTTATCATTTCCCTTACACTGCAGAAAGACTCAATTCTAAAATATGTCCTTCTCAGTGAAAAGTATGCTTGCTGATAACATGCCACAACAGCTGTCGCAGAGATGTGCTTCAAATATGAGGTGACAAAGAAACAAGGGGACCTCTCAAACAGCAAACATGCTGCACATAAAGGACGCACATCCACTCACACACAGAAGACATACTTCCACAAACAACGATCACAATAACAACAACTGTCCACCAAGACATGTCAGCAGATATGCTTCAAGCCTGTAGGGGGCGCTGTGAACAACACCTTTCGGTATCTCATTACTGACAGCTGAGGGTGAGGAGGAGAGGCTGTACCTAATTTATCGGATTCCATAATGATAAAGTCCACCTGAGTTGTTTGGGTGAGCAGCCACTTGCAGTTAGCAATAGAACTAGAACCACTACTAGCTGTCAGCTGTGAGTTCAGTGCTATGCTAGCCAAGGTGCTAATTTGGCCACTTAAATATTACCTGAACAATAAAGTATCTCAATGAACTAAATAAAGTTTATCTGGGAAACATGTATCCAGTCTTTACCAAGTCAACATCAAACTTGTTCCGTACAGCACCTGGAAAGAACCTGGAACTCCTTCTGTATCATGTCATGCAGAGCAGCCCCTAGCTTTGTTTTCACTTTTGGTGTGATTGGACCACTGTCTGTAAACTTCCTGACTTTGCAGCACATTTATCCTCCTTTGTCAGATGAGAAAGCATTGTTGGCCAATAATTTGTTTGGCACATCACACATTGTTGGATTTATTCACGAACAACCAGAGTTCACGCTCTCTAAAGTGGAAATCTAACACCCTCTCACAGTCAGACCTCAGAGGAAACAAAAAGGGCAGACAATAGAAAAGAGGGCTCATCAGTGATAGTTTTTGCACTTCAGTTGACTAAAAATTCACAAAAGAACAATAAATGTTGTCCTGTTGGTGGGAGGGAACATGGCTTGGGGACTTAGCAGTATGAGCCTGAGGGTGAACAGTTCACTAACCATGATGTGTCATGGTGCCTGAAACACCCAGAGTGTTTTCCAGAGTGCAGGATTGGAAAACTCTGAGATGAGTGAACAGAACCTGTGGGTTGTTACAGCACAACCAAAGGTACTACAAGAAATCAGAGATTTATGACAGAAATCAGAGATTTATGGCATCATAGGACACAGAGAGGACCTGCTTTGTGGGACTACTAAGACTGTTTTCCAAACCACCTACTAAGGACTATGCCCTTTCAAAACAAGAGGACGTATCAGACGGTGATTTTATTCAGAAAAGATCATCAACTTTCACCTGTGGTTTCTCTAGCTCAATGTCTTAGGAACCTCAGGAATCTATTGGTGCTTTTCCACTGTACAATTCCAGCCCTACTCGGCTCGGCTCTACTCTACTCAGCTCTACTGGGTTTGGTTATCTTTTCCTCTAGCCCGACTACAGACTCACTGTGGACGTGGATCTTAAAACACAGCTGCGCTAAAGTGCTGCGCAGAAGTGTGTGCATGTTCATCTATAACGCGACACAAACATAATTTTGTACTAAAATATGTGCCACTGTGGTCTGTAAAGGAAAAAACAAAGATTTCATTAAAGTAATACAGTGGCTCATATTGGGTGTCATGACAACGGAGGTAAACAACAGCCTTGTGCTGCTGCACGCGGAGGAAAACGAAGGAGCTGCTTCCTGACATTAACTCTTCCCTGGATCCAGTGAGATCACTTTAATTTTTGATTTTTGGGCCTGGTATAGCAGAGATTTGTTGTTGATCAATCATTCTTCTTTGAACTAGTTTTCCTTTTTGGGAATTTATTGCATAGGCTATCTTTTAGCTGGCAACAAGTTCTTTAACCCCAGATGATGCAATGAATTATTTCCCATTTCTTAAACAACCATGGAGAAAGACACATCCTGTGGTTGTGGAAAAGATGTTAGTCTGTTTAAAAAGGGTCAAATCACTGGCATCAAGCAGAGAAAACATCTAAGGAGATTGATGCAGAGACTACTCAAATTGGGTTCAGAATCGTACAACATATCAAAACCTGAAAAGGTTGTGGAGAACCATAAGTAAGAAGAGAGGCAGTTGAAGTAATGCACATATCATGCCTAGTGCCTACTGCACAAGCCTGTGGCAGCAGTGCTATGATCTGGGGTTGCTGCAGTTGCTCAGGTTCAGCAACATTATGTTCCCAAAGAATGAGGTCAGCTGACTACATGAATATACTGAATGAGCAGGTTATTCAATCAATGTTTTTGTTTTCTTTGCCCCCTAATGGCACAAGTATATTCCAAGGAATGCCAGGATTCATAGGGCTCAAACAGTAAAAGAGTGGTTCAGGGAGCATGAGACATCATTTTCACGCATGGATTGACCTCCACAGAGTCCAGACCTTAACCCCATAGAGAATCTTTGGGATGTTCTGGAGAAGACTTTGTGCAGTGGTCAGACTCTCCATGATCTATACAAGATCTTAGTGAAAAATTACTACAACACAGGATGGAAATAAATCTTTGACATCACAGAAGCTTATGGAAACAATGTTTGCAGCTAATGTTTGCAGCTAATGTTTGCTATCATCAAAGATAAAGGCGTTAAATAAAATATTAGAGTGTGGGGCCCTTTTTTTTTTTGGTGGCGACTTGTCATGATGTTGAAATGCTTAAAATTGATATTCAACCTTATTATTTTATTTGCATTTCATTTGAGTGAATTAAGTTTGTGTAAAATGCAAATAAAAACAGAATACAATGATCTGCAAATCTAATCTGCAAATCCTTTTCAACCTATATTCAACTGAATACACCCATAGACTGTATAATCAGTGGACATAATGACGTTCACCAAAAATTATGACACCTGGTAGAAATGTTTCTCTTATCCTTCCGCTAAGGTAGTATGATGATGTAATTTGGCTGCATGGTGTTCAAGTCTTTTTTTACTGAGAAGTTGGTTTTTCATTAGTTATTGGACGTTAAAAACCTAGTCAAAGGTTTAGTTTTACGATAGTTGACAGCTGCCGTTCGTGAGTAGTTTTTATCGGGAATATAAGAAACTTCGGGAAAGAGCCAAAAGGAGACTAAACCCTCTGAAGAAGAAGAAATAAATATTTTTATTTCTCTTTTTTTACTCTACCCCAGCGGTAATTCTCTACTGCGCAGACTCTGGCTGCACAAAGACAGCTCGAGTAACAGTGCATTTTGGCTTCAAAATTGTAGAATGGTGACAGGTGGAGCCACGCTGTCCATTCTGTATACAGTCTATGACTACACCACATAGACAAATATTACAATGATATTTGTACAATATTTGTATTTGTATTTGTATAATATTTGTACAAAAACAATAAAGTTTATAAACTTTATTGTTTTTGTACAAATATTCTCTTGCATTCTCTGTTGCAAGCATCAATTTCAAAATGAGCATAAATTTGCACAAAAAAACAAAACAAAACAATATATATTTATAGCTTGAACTTTAAATATCTTGTCTTTGTGGTGTATTCAGTTGAAAATAGGTTGAAAAGAATTTGCAAATCATTGTATTCTATTTTTATTTACGTTATACACAACACCCCAACTTCAGTGGAGTTGGGGTTTGTACATTTTTTGCTCTTGAAGGCAGAACTGCCATCAGTTGCGAAATCTTTTTTGAAATAAACTTTTCTTGCCTATGGTCGTAACAGCAAATATTGAAATGAAATAGATTAATTATTCAAACAACAAACTAACAATGTTAAGTCAACTTACAAACAAAATTTAAATAAATGAAAATTACGTGTTAACATAACTGGAAAAGTGAAATAGATGAAAAATTTCAAACAACCACCTGAAACCGTCAAGTTAATTAACAGGTTAATATCAACCAAACTAAGACAAGGGTTGGCACAAGACATGGTATCTTACCAATAGAACTTCATTTGGTGTTGAAACAGCAATTTATGTTTTGACCTAACACAAGCTTTGAAGGCACCCATCTACATCATATTTTTATGTTGAAACAACCAATTGCATTTCACAGTGTGGGTTCACATGATGTAACCTCGGGGCAATTCAGTGGCTTGATAAAGTGTAAAAGAAAAAAAATTCCCTGATCTTTGCCAACCAGCTGATGTTTAACTGTTTGTGTCTCACTTGAGTTACAAAATGAGTCATTTGACAAATGACTCAACCCACGACTGGATGTGACACCAGATGTATCACACAACTTCAAGAGTCAATTCGGGCATTTGGTAACTGATCAGGTGCTGCAGAAATGAAATTTCCTGCTTTATTTAGATCATTAATAGAGTATTTGAAAGTTATATATAACTTATAACTTGAACATTTATGATTTTGATCAAATTACATGTTTTTTTTGTTTGTTTTTGATTTGGCTGGTTCAAGTCAGACACTCTGCTTTTTCTTCATAGACAAACTGTCCATGTGATCAGATATACATACAGTATATGCAACCAAGAACTCATCACCGATGTCTCCCTTTTTATTACTGTCAGTTCTCTGCTGTAAATGAGGCAAAGATCCTGGTTCCTCTGACCCTGAAAACTCTCCATCTAATGTTAAAATTGGAGCGAATCCACCATTTTTTACCCCCTGTGGTTTGAAATGAACTACCATCTCTTCAGTTTTTCAGAGAAACTTTTGAGGTTTTTGCGTGTTATACTGTCAGGAAGGTCTGATTGGCTTGATGCCTCCTTTGTTTCTGACCAGTAGAGAGCTTGGAGCAGCTCTGCGTTCTAAGACCCCATTGATTTTGGGCTGAACGACTGCTGAATGCCTGTAGGGGGCAGCACTTCCACTCTGCTGTGCTGTGGGATCCCGCTTCAGTGTGGAAGCTATGTGTGTCTGCAGCTGAATCACAGTCCCACCAGAGCCCCCGCTCCATAGTTTGGAAAGAGGTGAAGAGGAACTTTAAATATTTCATCGTGTTTCATTCTGGAAACTTTTTTGTTGCTTATATGTGACCATATTAAAAAACACTTTCAAACCTATAAATAATATCTATTTAAATGGGTTGAAAAAATAATTGAAAACAAAAATCAGACTATTGTTCAAGGACAGCTCTGTAATCAGGTTGTCAGAAATGAAAAACAGACATTGTTCAGGAGTGTGCCCAAAATAGATCTCTGGATACTCAGTCCAGATAAAGCACACAGACATGCAAACACCACTTGTATGACCTGTGGAGCATAACTGGTCATAATATCAGAGAAGAGTAATCATCTTTAAAGCTCATGTCATACAAAGCAGGACTTCTGCTGAGAAATAGATGCAGAGTTGATCACTGCTGTGGTGTCTGTGAGAAAAAGAGCACAAGATACAGACACTTTCCTCGTATCCCATAACACCTCAGTGATATAACCTCTGTCCACGGTCAAAACAGAGATATTTGTGGCTTGGGGGAAAGAGGATCGCAAAGAATGAAGACGATTTGATGTAGCAGGATGTAAAGATTGACAAAAGCAACTTCACAGCATTTTCAGACAGACAGTGATCAAAGAGCATACCTTCTCTCAAATTCTAAGTCAAATTCAAAATATAGAATAAAGAGATAAAATTTAAAACATAAAATAAACTAACGATGATCCATATTTTCATAGATGCATATGTTTTTTTATTTAACCTAGCAACACCTTTTAAACCATTGTTCAATGAAGCTGGTCTAGCTCTGTGACAAGCTGTCACATATTCAGCTGACAGTTGATGGTTGTGCTCTCTTCCCCCAGATACTTCTGGATATGTTCCTCTTTGGGGGGGGGGTTTAGAAATTCTCAGAATTATTTTTCAGAAGCTCTTGGTGTCTGCTGGATGTACAAAATAGAAGAGGATTGGATTAGCCTCACTGGTGAAATGAAGCATGTTTTATTTGTGGTCACACCCTCAGACTTACATGTAGAAGCAGCGACTTCCTCTCTGTAGTAGATGGCACTGTGGTTTATCAAGAAAGTTTAGACATGTTGTAGAGGCTAAAGTCCGCTGTAGCCTCTACCGTCTGAGGGTGGGTGAAAAGTTGACGAGTACCGAGTTTGTAAAGTAAACAAACCGAAAATCGCATATAACATTTAGATTAAAAAAAAAGCTTTTTATTTCTCGTTTGCTTCCAATAAGCCTTAAAACAGAACTATGAAACTAATACAAAGAAAACCCGAATACAGTCGAAAACTGTGTGGCTCCTTCACCTGCAGAACCCTTTCTGCTAATTAACCAAAACACTTAACACCTGTGGCCACCTCAGCAGGTATCCCATGATGCTGCTCTGACCTCCAGTGGCCAGGTACAAAATAAAGATAATGATAAGCCAACAGTAACACATGGCTCCTACACATGTATTAGTTGACGCTTGAAACCCACTCAAGCCCGAGTTTTTGTGCAGACGCTGCTGTATGGCTGAAGTTCAACAGTTTGCAATGTGATGGCGAAAAATGATGTTGTATTTGATAAACTGTAGCGTACTGACAACTGCTTCAGGCTGAAACCAACGTGTTTGCACACATCAAGCCCAGCAGCTTACAGACCTTTGAAGATCAAACTGATACAACTGATTCTGTGCTCGTCATCTTGGAGATACTGCTCCGAGCACAGCAGCATGACATACTCTGCTGCCAACAAGAGGAACTGTGACTGTGATCAAAATGAGCGGTGTTCAGGAGTGGTCCTCGTTTATGTGTAGTTAGATTGGAGTGTGCATCACTGAGATAAAAGCCACCATCACAAAGGTCAGTCCTAGCTGTTACAATCATTTCAGGTGGACCAGACCTCTTTTGGAGAAGAAAAGTTTGGAAGGACCCCTGGGAATGGCTATAAAAAAAGATCAGCAGACTTCCAAAATGAGACTTTCCCTGTAATCATTTCAGCTAGTGGGTCAGAGACCTGGATATGTGCACAAAGAGCATCTTCATTGAGAAACTGTTCTGGAAGGATGGACTGTTAATAAAATGCTGTGAATGACGTGAGAAAACTTTTTCAAGCTTGTTTCCTAAAACCATGAGATTTCCATGACAATGATGAAGATGATGATGATGGGGCAGCTGTGGCTCAGTGATAGAGTTATCATCTCTCAATCAGAAAGTCGAGGGTATGATCCCAGGTTCTGCAGTCACATGCCCAAATGTCTTTGAGCAAGACACTGAACCCCAAATTGGTCAGTGGAGTGTGTATGGGAGTGAATGTGTTCGCTAAACTGCTGGTTCCCTGTGACAGAAGTCTCTGCCATGAGTGTGTGAATGTGGTGTGTATGTGTGAAAGAGATCAGATCAGTGTGAAGCTCCCTGAGTGATCAGAGAAACCGGAAGAGCGCAATATAATATGTTGGTCCATTTGTCTGTTGATGATGATGAAGATAGTGACAATAAACAACCATCCTTTAAGCAGCTTGTCTCAAAATTTTGATCATGTTAAAGTAGATGAACAACAGAAAATTAAAACAAATGTTAAAAATGATATAATTCAAAGACTAGAAGAAAGTAAAACATCAAGTTTATCATTATTTACATAAATATCTAGAATTCACTCTCAAAAATATTTTTAATTTTTTTTTCTGCCTTGCAATCCAAACTCTGTTCTTGGATGTGTGAAAAACTGTTTTAATTGTTTGTGAATAGTCACAAATCAGTGATTACTTTTCACCTCAAGCATGTTTGATTTTTACAGAGGCTCCATGGTAACATTGAGTCAATCTAAGCTTCAGTGAAACTGGGATACACGTGAAGTGGTGTCTTAGGGGCCAGGGCTTCCCTCTGAATGATGGGGCTGTTATGTAACTCACTGCGCTCTGAGGATTCCTTATCCCTGCTCCCATCGGTGCAGAGAATCGAGAGCATGGAGGTAAACACAGACTTCTTAAGTCTTTTCAGAGGTTATGTTTTAAATGTATTAAGAGGGTGGGGGTGGGGGTGTTTAAGGCAGTTCTGCTTGTCGACAAGAGCAGCAGAGAAGTCGTGTGAAGCTGTGTGAAGCTGTGCATTCCTGTTGAGTAATCTAAGAGTTGGAGGTGTTACACTGAGTATGACACAGTTTCTGCTTTCAGCAGGGCTGGTCTTGTTTATCCACTCTGGGCTTTGGTCGGCGTTTCAAAAAAGAGCCCAAAAGTCTCAGGCGGCATTGCTTCCCAGGCTCCCCTTGGGAGGAGCTTTTGTCCGGGGCCAGGAAGCCTCCCCAGCCCGCAGGTATAGAATGACACATCTTTCTATGCAGAGACCTATAGATGTGAGCGAGGCGAGGAGCAGCTGAACGTCCAGAGGAGTCCGGACGCTGCGCTGATGATTTTATATTCACACTGCTCTTTGTAGTTTGTGCTCAGCTGTGGAGCTGCCACAGGTGGGACACTTTGACTAATGCACCGTAGGGGGGGAGGTACAGTCTTCTTGCACCCCCACCCCTCAATTAGTTATAAACCCAGCTAACCTGACAGGACATTCACACCTGTGCACCTGTAAAAATACCCTCCATCAGAGTGTTCTGTCTGAAAAAATGAACTTGTTTCACAGCTTAGCCCCAGTTAAATAAATCATTAAAGACAAAAAGATAATGTTCGTGTTTCATTGGCTTTTCAAATCACAAAAACAAAATAACATTTATCACCCAAGAGCAAAAACAGGCTTTTTCAATTGATTTAAGTTTGCCTTCAGATATATTGTGACTTCTTAAGATTATTGAATACTGCTGTTAAATAAAACTATGACAGTGCAAAGTGGATAGAAGAAGAACTAGAAGCAGTGAAGCTGCCTCTTTCTGAGCTCAGAAAAGAGAGATTTCCAAAAGTTCCTCAGAGCTTCAGGAGACATCAACATGTTTCTTTCTTGGAGATTAAGAGATTGGAAACATCTCCTCTGCTCTTTTACACTTTGTGTCCATTTTTTTGAAGTTGACAATAAAGTGCACATAAATAACAGCAGGACTCTAAAATCAAGCCCACCCACTCTGCTCAGTGTCAGCTTCACATGATCCAATATTTCAACACGTTGTCAGAGGATCGTTGTTCAGTCTGATGTACAAAATACCTCTGGGTGATAATACTTGATATTCAGTGTTTCTGTTGTGATCCCTACGTCTCTGTGTATTTTCAG
>RPOG01004726.1:21729-36898 GCA_008086565.1 Thalassoma bifasciatum
GAGAGGAGGGGGGGATTGATGGAGGTTGAAGTGCTCTGAGTGCGAGGGTGAACAAAGACGAGGAGGAGAGACCCGAGTGGGGCCCATTCATGCTCCACTGTTTGGTGAAATGAAACACAGGGACGGAGGAAGAGAACGAGAGGACGACAGGGCGGGGTGATCAAACAAGTGGGTAGAGAGGGAAATGAGAAAGAAATCAGAGACAATCATTATTAAACCGGGCAGACTGGACGGACATAGAAGAGGAGAACTAAAGAAAGAGATGTAGGAAATGAAAACAAACATCATCCATCCCACTCCTCTATTGTTGCTTAGTTTCCCTGAAAGGTCGCTGTGCTTTTCTTCTTCCAATGTCGACAGGAGGGAGGGAAGGACAGCAGTGGAGTGGAGCAAAGAGAGGAAAAAATTGTGAAGATTTATTTATCGAGGGGAGGAGGAGTGGCAGCAGCAGCGGCAGTAGCCACAGTGCTTCAGAATTCTTGATCATCGCCACAGCGACCAGTCACCTGGCAACCGGGTACACAATGGCTGCGGTAGCCTTGGCAACAGCGTGGTCTCCGTCTGATACATGGGGACGGTGATGAGGCGGGCAGGCAGGGAGACAGGTAGACAGATGGAGTGATAGGGAGAGGAGTGTGAGATGGAGGGCGGGCGGGTGAGATGGAGGAATAGAGGGATGAGGAGGAGGAGGAGCAGGTGTGAACACAGAGCTGGTATATCACACCTCAACAGGTGCAGAGGATCGACCAAATGTGTGTAAAGACATAATGAGAAATGTAATGAGCTGCTGACCAGGAGAATGGCCTGCCATATGTGGCTCTGCTTGAAGGAGAGATATGTTTGTCCTCCTTATTTGTGTTTGTCTCTGAGCGTGTGTGTGCGTGCGTGTATTTGTTTATGTGTGTTCAAAGATCAGGTAAAAGAAACCTGGATTTTCCTCTCTTCTTACACACAACATCTCATAGAGCGCACAACTATTTCTTTCACATGTCAGAAATTTTGTGTATGTCTCTAAAGTATCTGCTTGCATCTGCGCTACAAGTCACGTATAGCAGGCCCACCCACAGAAAAGCCTAGACTCTTGAAAAAGTTCATCTAGATTATAATTCCCAATCCTTCTTTTTACCCTCAAAGCTCTAAATTGTGATCTAACATCCTATCTGGAAAACCTGATGGAGCCCTCTTACCCTCTAAAACTCTGTGCTCAGATTCCAGCTGCCATAACTATTGCAAACTCACCACTATCATTGCTGCTGCAACATTGATGTTATTTTTTTTAACTCTATCGATCACTCTTTCTCCCTTTCCATACCATCACCTTTGAGGCACACGTACGTCTGACATGAATCTGTGAAAAGAAAGACAAGCATCCTTATATCATCTTAATAAGCTGTTATTTCAAGATGATATAAGGATACTAATCTTTTTCGTTTTCCTCTCTTCTTACACACAACCACCTCATAGAGCTCACAACTATTTCTTTAACATCATATACTTTGTGTATGTCTCTTGTGCTACAAGTCACATGTAGCAAGCCCACCCACAGAAAAGCCTAGAGTCCTGAAAAAGTTCATTTAGATTTTAATTTACAATCGTTCCTCTCACCTTCAAAGCTCTTAATTGTGATCTAACATCCTGTCTGGAAAACCTGATGGAGCCCTCTTACCCTCTTAAACACTGTGCTCCACATATAGAGGCTTTATGGTCATACTCAAAAGTAGTATGGGAGGTTAAGCCCAGATCCCAGCTGCCATAACTAATGCAGTCTCATTATGATCATTGCTGCTGCATCATTGATGCTTATTTTTGAATTATCCATCTCTCTTTGTCCATACCCAAACCAATCATCTTTGAGGCACATGTCAGTCTGAGTGGATTTGGTTCAGCTTGAGGTGCCTGCCTGTGAAAAGGAAGAAGTGAGAAGCATCCTTATATCATCTTAATACGCTGATTTTTCAAGATGATATCCCATAGAGCTCACACTTATTTCTTTCACGTCATATATTTTGTGTATGTCTCTTGTGCTACAAGTCACATGTAGCAGGCCCACCCACAGAAAAGCCTAGAGTCCTGAAAAAGTTCATTTAGATTTTTATTTACAATCCTTCTTCTCACCTTCAAAGCTCTTAACTGTGATCCAACATCCTGTCTGGAACACCTGATAGTGCCCTATTACCCTCTAAAACTCTGTGCTCCACATATAGAGCCTTTATGGTCATACTCAAAAGTAGTATGGGAGGTTAAGCCCAGATTTCAGCTGCCATAACTATTGCAGTCCCACTACGATCATTGCTGCTGCAATATTGATGTTAATTTTTGAACTCTATCCATCTCTTTCTCCCTCTCCAAACCCATCACCTTTGAGGCACACGTACGTCTGATGTGAATTTGGTTCAGCTCGAGGTTTCTACCTGTGAAAAGCAAGATTGGCATTCTTATATCATCTTGATAAACCAGATATAAGGACACTAATCTTCTTGAACTCTCGCAGTGCTCTGTAGCATCGTTTTAGATTGGTGCACTTATCCGATGATTTGTGTCATTGTTTTTATGTTTTTATATACAGCACTTTGGAGACATTCTTGCTGTTGAAATGTGCTATACAAATAAAGTGGATTGGATTGGACTGGACAGCAGGACCTTGAGGGTGAAATTTCTTGCTACCCATGAGTAAAAGTGTGACAGTATGACAATAAAGCGCCTTAATTCTTGAAGAAAAAGTTAGGTCTCTGTCAGTGATAAAAGATTGAGTTGAAAAAAGAAAAAGTTTCCTACTCTGTTGCAGATTAGCATTCCACTACAGAAAGCCAAAGTTGTATTTTGGCCTTTTTAAAATGGCTAGTCTCATGAAATCAAACACACTTTTTTTTCTTTTTTTTTAGGAAAATCATTGCTACTTTCACAGAGGTTATAAAATTAAAGGTAAGATAGGAATAACATCCCATTTTGTTTTACCTAAGTATTTTCTTGAGAAAATGCATTTTTACCAAAGACTTGAAAAAGTTGTCAAAACAGCCCAGTTTATCAAATATGATACAAAAAATACATTATAAATGAAATGACGTTGCTCTGTTTTTGTGGATTTTAGGAAAAGAGTTATTGAACATCTCATTTCCCCCAAAAAAGGAGACTTTTTGACTATTTTTTGGATGAGTCAGACTTAACAGGGATAAACGAGTTAAGAGTTATTTTACATCAAACAAAACTTTAACACTCCAAAGCCTTTTAGTTACTGCAACAGAGGAAAACAGCCAGTTACAATGAAGCATTTCAACTATTGAACTTCATGTCAGAGCATTTTTTTTAAATCTTAAACCCTTCTGTGTTGAAAATATGTAGCTGAAGTACAATTTAAAGAAAATAAAGAGGCCAACTACAGAATGAACCACTGTTTTAACTGATGTTAAAAAATGTAGCTTGAGTTCACAAGGTGTATTTTTGACTTTTGAGTCAACTCATATCAAACAGAGCAAATTGTCAGACGGCCCAATGGCTGGACAATCAGAAGGCCCCTTAGTCAGAAAATCAGAGGACCCATGAGAATATAAACTAATTCAAAGCCTTATTCCTAAAAAAACCTATCCATTATGCACACCCCTGGTGCAGACGTCGCTGCTCTCCTTTGTTAATAAAACAATTTCTAGCTTATTTTTTTCCCCTTTGGTTAGATTTATGTCCAGGTTCTAGCTGGCCAAGGGTTCAAAATCTGGTATCATTTTCAAAGGTGGGGGTGCCAGCCAGCTCCATTTGACTCATAGAGCCCATTTGTTTCTATTTAAGCTTCCACCAAAAAACATTTCTATCAGTCCTGTGGGAAAAAAAAAAAAAATGCCCGTGGGGGATCTACAGCAGGGGTCACCAACTGAATGATTATCGGTCAAGGTTGGGGCTCAGACACCATCCTATGTGGACCTGGACCTATCAACACTAAATTATGAGGGGGTTTTAAATTTGACGGGTCACTTTTATTTACACCGGCGCAGCTTTTCCAGTGTTTATGATACTGGTTGAACAAAGCTAGAAATGAACAGGGATTCTGGTTCAGATGAATTCAGACAGAAAAAAACCCAAACAACCATGACAAACATTCCAGTACTTCTGTAAGTAGCAACAAATGTTCTCTTTTAACTAAGTGTAGCTATCAAAACATGTGGGTGACACTCACCAATCGCACATCTTCTGTTGGGGGGGTCAAAAACTGTAGATGTCAACCCTTTAACTAACCCTTTTTTCCACATTACTACTTGTAGAAACCAAGTTTAAACTGACTTTTGTTACTGAGGCAGTCCAAAATATAAAAGAAGGAAAGAATAAAATAAGCAGAAACAATTTGCAAAAACTCTAGCTGGTACTTACAAAAGTAGCCAGTGATAGAAAAAAGGGCTGTTTTGTTTGGTCCACCTGTTCTGGGACAGAATATAGACATTTTTGTTGAAAAGCAATTGGCGTGTTAACTTTGAAACACCAAAGCAAAAACAACACTTGCACATCAGGAAGCAGAATCACTTAAGCCAATGCAAATCACTCCTGCTGTTTCTTCACCTTCTTGGAGTAATGGTTTTCTCAGTGAGCTGACCACAGAATCAATGAAGGGGCTCCTTTGCTTCCATATTCTCCAGGTTGCAAGGCAGGAAAACAGAATACAGGAGGAATACAGAATATGTGTTTCCTAAGCCCTATTTACAGGACAACATTTCACAGTGTTTCACTCTGAAACACAGGAAAACGTAATGAAAAAAAATTGCGTTTACACAGAAATGCTAGGGGACTTAAAACGCTGTAGTACTCATGTCAGGCCTATAGAGGGCGATATAATTGTAGGAGCCGTATACACGACAACGACAATGGAGGCCGAAGAAGAGATGAGCCAGTCATCAAGAGTTTGTATTAAAAACTTCTTCTCTAATTGCAGAAATAGTGCGATAAATGCATGTTTTGGTAGAAGGCAGTCAGTGGATTCAGCAACAGAAGAACAAAACATTTGGTAGTGGAGGCTTATTGCGTAAGTGCAGAGTTGAATGCGACGTCAGCATTTCCAGGAAAATCTTGGTTTAGTGTTGACACAGAGACAGTGAAATCGGTCCACAGAAACCCTTTTTCTGTGTAAACAGGAGGCTGAAATGCAACAAAACTTTTGTGTTTCAGCTGAAAACTGTTGTCATGTAAACGGGGCCTTAGAACGCCATCATTATTGCTTTTATATATGTGTAGCAAGGTTATTAATAATAATAACAATCATAATAATAGTAATAATAATAATAATAATAGTAATATCAATATTGTATTGGACTTCCATAGAAAAAGTGACCATGATGATGTTTAATCATACAAGTTACAAGATTACAAGATACTTTATTTCATCACACAGTAGCAAAATTACATTTACGTTTCATCCCATCCAAGAAACAAAAAAGATAGAGACATATAACAGGGGGAGGACAGGAGCTAGAGAACTGTAGTACAGCCAGTGTGCGTGGCGCCCCGTTTCATTAGATAAGGAAAAAGAGTACAAGAGGAAGGAAGAGGGAAAATAGCGAATACAAGACTAGGCTCCTGTAGGGGGGGCACAGTGTGAGATTAGGAAAAAATGAACAGGTAAGACTCCAAGCTGGCCACCTCATGAACCTCTGCAACAGAAAAAAAAAAAAAAAAAAAAAAAAAATCGAGCTAAAAGTGTGAGTGTGTCATGCTGCAATCACTGTTTTTGCGGTTTAAGGATTTGTAATTGTTCCAACAACCTTCAGTATCAGCATTTCTACTGTGACCACACCTAAACTAGAACTTCATGTGTTTTGGAATTAGAGCAGTAAAGTTCATTTTTACTTCAAAAAGATAAAAGTATCTTTTTGAACAAGTTACATACGCTACATGAGTTGTTGATGCTAGCCAGGTTGCTGTGTCTTTCGCTGCCCCTCTCATAGCCGTATTCCTACAGTATTGATGAAAAATTCTTGTTTTTATATTTATTATCAGATGTGTGTGCTGTTGATATTTACACCTGATTGGCTCTGTTGAACTGTGCTATTGTCACACTGAAGCTGCTAATGGTACATCATAGTTGTATTTTGTATGTTAATCATATATTTCAGTATTTTTAATGAATAATAAATGTAAAAATGCATCTACAGCTTGTTGATGATGGTGTGCTATTGATTTTTAGACGCTAGAATAAAAGAGCCAGAGTGGGAGCAACTTGAGTGTGTTGGAGGAGGGACACCTCCACCACACACACCATGAACACATCCTCCACAGTGAAGCAGTTAGACACAACCAGTTACACACACACAGGAACAAGAAAAACAAGTGTTCACCTCCACGGGCCCTGTCACATCTTCATATGTTCCCCTCTTTATGAGTGTCCATGACAACAACACATAACCCCCCCCAAACACTCCCACTAATGATTGGAGTGTTGTTCAGGAAGATTGAGTTTACCTCATGAGTCACATGTCAATCCTCTGAAACACTGAGTAATACATCAATCCTCTGCTTAATTCTCTCTGACAGAACTTTACGGTGATTCATACGTACAGCTGGTGAGAGCTTTTATTGCATATTCATGTGAAACTCCCACACATGTGAGCACACGCAGGCTGTGACGCAACATCAATGCAAACCATGACTGTTAAACCAGCAGAAGGAAAATAGTAATAAATAAATAAATGAAGAAGGGAAAAAAAAGGGCAGACAAAACACTGCATACTGATAGAGAACAAGATGCACATAACACACACTAAGTTAATTAAAAACATAGTGGAATAATACATCACCAGCACACACAGTTTCCAAATTAATCCAGTTTAATTTGACGTTCTGCAGAAAGATGATTTAATAGTTAACATTTAAGATAAGACTTAGCGAGGCCTTGGGGCTCAATATAACACTAATGTGGTTTTGTGTGTGTGTGTGTGTGTGTGTGCGCGCACTGGGAATGGCACTCATATTGAGTTTGTTTGTACTGTTGTGTGTCCTTACTGTTGAACAGCCTCTAAGCCCATTAGCCCCAGGTTAAGTGATTTACAGCTTTGGCTTTAAGCCCCTCCTGCAATCTCATTCCCAACACCCCTGTCTATCTGCTCACTCTATCTGCCTACCTTATCAGTCAAATTGTACACACACACCTACATACACACCTGTCAGTCTGGTTGTGTAGACAGAACTCTGATTAGATATCATTAAAAAGAGAAGAAGAAGAAAAAAAAGCAAATATAAGAGCAGAAATCTAAAAATCACACACATACACACACACACAGACTCTGACATGCACACCTCCTCATTAGAAGATGTTGTTCTCCTGGAGGTAACACAAAGGAGGTGTTTCATCTGCTCTCCATGTTTGTTCTGATTGTGGATTCTCTTTGATACTGGCGTCTTCATCAATGCATCTAATAGCTGTGTGCCCTCTTCCTCTTTGTGAAGGTGTGTGTGTGTGTGTGTGTGTGTGTGTTTGGAAAGAAAAGAAACCAGCACGAGACATTAAAAAAAAAAAAAAAAAAGCAGAGTGTGCGTGTTTATGTGGATGTGATCGATCTAATAAACTTCATACTCTTCTATCCCCGTCACTTTTACAGGAGTGTTGAACAACCTCCAACCTGGGAGACAAAAGGAAATGTAAAAAGCTGCTCTGAGGACACATAAAAGCAGGAGAGGGAAGTGCTAAATGATTGCTAGAGCACTAGCACATCACCACCACCCCCCCACACCCCAAACCTTCCTCCCTCACCTCCTCCTCCTCGTCATCCACCCCCCCTCCTTCGTCTGTTGGCCTCCTGTTTTTTATTCTTTATTTCAAAGGGACATTGAGAAGAAAAGGGAGAAACCAACAGCGGCAAAGCAGCAACTCCACTTACAAACACACAGGCATTATAATGGGGCGGCCGCCGCGTTGCCACGACAACACCCAGGGAGGTGAGGGTGGTGGCGGCGGTGGTGGGGGGGGTGGGGGGCACAGCCACAACGAGACTGTAATGGGAGAGAGGAGGAGGTAGAGTAGGTGGCAATAAAGAAAGAAAGAGAGATGGAGGTTGTTATCTCGGGTGTATTTACCTGTAGCTCTCGTAGCGGCTTGGCAGAAACGTCTTTTTCGTCTCGCCACTGATCTGCCGTGTCAGTCTGAGAGTGGATGTGTTTATCATGCTGCATTTCATCGTATGGGAGAGACAGCAGATTGAGAAGGAGCCCCACGTTTGGAGGAAGAGCTCACATCTGCACTCAGGAGGAATGAGCAGCAGTAAACTATATTTGGAAAAATATTTTTAACTTCACTAATATGAACAACTGTGTTTATGCATGATACTCTGTCAGGAGTGACACTGAAATGATTTCCAACAAATACGTGCAAATCCAACAGGCTGCAACCATGTAGAGCTGAAATCTGTGATATGGTTTTACTGCACCTTGATTTTTTCAGGCCTGAGTAACAAACTGATTTAAAGCATAAAAGCCCCAAAAAGATTGTTAACACATACTATATCCCACCAGATGTTGGATTCTTTAACCATTAACAACTTTTCAATAGATACAGGTACACAGGAAATGTATTTTTTCTTTGCCTTCAAGCAAACAGTTCCCCAAAGTGGCCTATAGGTGCAAATACACTGCAAAACAGAAGAACGATGCAAATCAGAAAAAATGATGCAAATCAGAAAAGTGATCCAAATCTAAAAAGTAATGTATAACCAGAAAAGTGATGCAAATTAAAAAAGTAATGTATAATCAGAAAAATGATGTTAAAACAAAAAAGTGATGTATAATCAGAAAAGTGATGTATAATCTGAAAAGTGATGCAAATCAGAAAAGTGAGGTATAATCAGAAAAGTGAGGTATAATCAGAAAAGAGATGTATAATCAGAAAAGTGATGCAAATCAAAAAAGTGAGGTATAATCAGAAAAGTGAGGTATAATCAGAAAAGAGATGTATAATCAGAAAATTGATGCAAATCAGAAAAGTGATGCAAATCAGAAAAGTGATGTATAATCAGAAAAGTGATGCAAATCAGAAAAGTGATGTATTATCAGAAAAGTGATATATAATCAGAAAAGTGATGTTAAATTAGAGAAGTGATGTATAATCAGAAAAGTGATGTACAATCAGAAAAGTGATACAAATCAGAAAAAGTATGCAAAAAAGAAAAGTGATGTAAATCAGAAAAGATGCAAAAAAAGAAAAGTGCTGAAAAAGCAGATCATGATGCAAATTAGAAAAGTGATATAAACTCAGAAAAGTGATGCAAAATCAAAAAAGTGATGTAAAATCAGAAAAGTGATGTAAATTCAGAAAAGTGATACAAAAGAAAAAGAATAGAAAAGTTATGTAAACCAAAAGTAATGCAAAAACAGAAAAGTAAAAACTGAAAAGTGATGCAAAAACAAAAGTGATGCAATCCAACAAAACCTGAAAGTACAGAAAAGGGATACAAATAAATGTTCAGTCTTTAATGGAAGTGCTCTGGCATCTAAGGGCAGCAGTGAGTTCTCACCTGGGAGACAGATAACAGTGAGAAAGCAAAACAGGTATCTGTGGGAAGTTTGTCACAAGTTGTGCCATGTGAGTGCATGGAGAAAAACTCAAAGTAGCTTTTTTTTTTTTTTTTTTTTTTTTTTTTTTTTTTTTTACATTTGGACCAAATCTTCACAACTACTATCAAAAAAATCAGGTGATATAAATTATTGATGTAAGCATAGTAGAAACTCTGATAACGTCAGTGTATTTTGGTCTTTGGTGCAACTACACTAAAGATGAAAAAGCTACAGGTAGCTTATAATGATGCATTCAGAATATTTCTGAAACAGCCAAGATGGACGAGTGCTAGTCACATGTTTGTGAACGATAAGGTGTCCACATTTCAGGCTGCGCATAGAAATTTAATGCACAAATTCATGGGTCAATTAATTGATTCAGAAAATGAAATAATAATGTCAATTTCTCAGTCTGCAAAGAGTGAAACAAGGTTTTCTTCCTGTTGCTGGAAACATTGGTACAAATGTCTCTTTGTATTTTAATAATGTCAGTCTGAGCTGTGATCTTATCCATTTGTTTTTTGTATGTTTCTATGTATTTATATGGACCTACGGGTCTGGAATAAAGCACAAAGTAAAGTATTTAGTTAGATATTTCTGTATTTGCAGCATGTTTGCACCTGTAAACCACTGTTGTTCCCTGTATTGGAGAGCTTATCATCACAACACATGATTTTAAGACCAAAATTTACTATTTGTAATTGAAGGTGAAACGATTTTCTGTTTGACTGTTGAAATATCATGTGTGAGTTTCTTGGTCAAACACTGCAGTAAAAGCCACTTATTGGTTGCACTTTACTGTATCATGTGATATGTGGTATCCAGCAGAGTTGTTATGATGTATCACCTGGGGTCTGGAGCTCACTGCCATCCACAAAACGTTTCCCTTTTGTAGAGAGCTTTCCCGTGATTCTCTGAGCCTCTGAATGATTTCAGTGTTGGAAGAATCTCAACAGGTTGTGAACCTCTTCATTTCTTTAATTCACAGAGACTCAGCCTATTTGAAAGGTGTTTTTTCTTTCATATTACCTACATCAGCCACTTATGTGTGTGAGCCCTGTTAGAGCTCGATCACTAAAAATAACCCAAAATGTAACAAAGACCTAAAATGCAGTTTAAAAAATGTAATAAAACCCATAATGTAATAACTGGTTGGTAATATAACAGATGCTGAGCCAAAAACACAACAACTTTTCAACTTTTCAGTTATGACATTTAGGGTTTAACTACTTATTTAATTACATTTTAGGCAATTCACTTTTGTTACATTTTGAGTTTTATAACATCTTATTTGATCACATTTCAGGTTGCTGTCGTAAGCTCCTGGCTCCACTGAGTGTTGTTGCTCAGTCATGTCACTCAGTCATACACTGCCTGCTGCATGATGGCAGAGAGGAGCTTCATTCAGTGTTATTTCATGGCTGGGTACCAAAAATTGTTTTGTGAAAACAAATGCAGTTTTGTGGCAACACGGCAAACACACACAAACGTGTAATACAGAATTATGTCACTGGAACTGAAATGATCTAACTACATAAAGTTATAAATGTTATATATACAGTGCTGAATATATTTATCA
Organism: Thalassoma bifasciatum; assembly: GCA_008086565.1. Lineage (NCBI taxonomy): Eukaryota > Metazoa > Chordata > Actinopteri > Labriformes > Labridae > Thalassoma > Thalassoma bifasciatum. The sequence goes on from RPOG01004726.1 coordinate 32,828, forward strand.
GATCCCCAAGTGTATATTGCTTACCACTGCTGCCTTATGCTATCAGTATATTGCTAATTTCCTGAATATTTTTTCATGTCTCTGAGATGGTTAATCTACATTGTTATGTTCTGTTTGGAAAAAAAATTGGTTTTCTACTTTCATTCATAAAAAAAAAACAAAACATTAATTTTAGTAGTTGTACGTTATTCTTGATTCATTTTGACAATCTGCTTTTCCAGATAAAAAGTATCGGTATTGGTATCAATATCACTGGTATTGGCCCTGTTTTTACTTGGTATATTCACCCACACACCACCACTTTTCACTTTTTCTGGCTATGTCACTGACCTCTAGCACATTAACCTGATAAGAAGTTCTTCAATGTTCTTTTGAAAAGTTTTGCCATTTTTCTATTTTTGACCACATCCCAACTTTTCTCTGATATGTTGCCTCTTGTTTACAATTTAAAATAAGCACATATTATCATAATCCTGTGGGATTTGCTTCTGCTCCTATAATTTCACTGCCCCAACCCGTTTTTGGATTTGAAGTTGTAATGGTCAGTGCTAGTGAGATATAGAGTCTTTGATTGGCCAATAGACAGAGCACAAAACTTGCAGGAAGTGACTCAGTGGACAGCAGCAAGTTTTTCAAACAGATAAATGGTCACAAAAAGACAAAAAAAAAAGAAGTGTGTAATTTATTTCTCTGATATCTTAGGGACTTTGAGTTAAGGCCAGAAGTTTGTGAAACTGCTTCATGATACCAGGGCACTTGTCAGAACACAGCAGCTGCAGGCTCGCCAGCAAAAATATCATTTCTACCACCAAGATGTGGTTTATGGGTCTGTGTTCTCCAGAGGGGAAAAGGCATTAACCAGTGGTGTCCAGTTTACTTCAGTTCAGGAGCCACATACAGCCTCATGTGAGCTCAAGTGGATGGAACAAGTCAAATTACAGCCTAATAAAATATAAGTAACCATAACTCCAAATGTTTACCTTTGTTTTAGTGCAAAAAAAGTGCAAGTACATTGACATTAAATGTGAATGTGTTTGTTCACATCAAATAACCTATCTTATTACAAAGACATCATGGACAGCTGTCCTGAACAACATAATTTTAACTGTATTAAGTCTCAGTTTACTATTTGAATGTGTGTATTAGAGATTACAGGAGCCATGTTTAGTCACAGGAACATGGAACTTAATAATACGGAACTTCATTTAACGACCTAAAAGCTTTTCAAGAATTAAAAAATGATGTTTAACTCATATTTATTTCTTTATTTGTCGTAAATATAACCATTTGAACTGGCACACCACACCATGCAAACAATAGTGGGAACTACAAAGGAAGAATTATGAATATTCCTATCTTTTAGCCGAAAAAAAAGAGAAATTATAAATGCATTTCATACAACAAACTTTATAGTTTGTCTGTAATATGCTGTGCTTTGGAGCTAATGAAAGACAAGGAAGCATTCTTTCTGAATTCACCCACATGCAGTGTTTAAATGATCAGAGGAGACTTTTAAGTGTGACCCCAATCTGCAGGGGTCATAGTCTTCATGCTGCTCCCATTTCCTCCAACGACCTAGCAGAATAGCATGTGCTTTGAACTACTGTAGTGCATATACCGTAAGTGCTTTTACATTGTACATTTTACATTCTTGTCACACTGGATCATTCAAACCTCCATCATAGACTGATTACAGAGACTACAGTAACAGAACAACAACAGTAACTGAACTCCAGCTCCTACAGTCACTCAATCGGTAGGTTATAGGTTTGATTCAAGCAGTGCCTACAGTGACTCAGCAAAACCCCGAGCCCCATTCAATCTCACTGTTGGTCAGTGGTGTGTGGATGAGGATGAATGTGTTTGTTAAAACTGGTGATGTTTCACTGTAATAACAGTCTCTGCCGTCAATGTATAAAAGTGTTAGTGGATCAACGAAAGAAACTTGAAGTGTAAAGAGCTTTGAGTGGTCAGAAAGACTAGAAAATCACTATGTAAGTGCTGGTCCATTTACTATTTACCTTGAGCTTTCCTATCCAATACAGGCAAAATACTCCCTATACATCGTACAAAAAATGTGACTGATACACACTGAATTGCCCTTGTACAACAAAGGGTTAAATTAGGAAATCCAACCAACAAGAATGGGAAAACAAGGTGCAGAGATTATTCAAATATGGATGTTCACGCAAAAATTACAATAACTGGTTAAATTTGTGTATAAGTTTATACATTTTACACATTATAATAATGTTGTGTTGTTTTTGCATTTGAGTTGGGGTGTGTATGTGTGTGTTTGTGAATGCATGGGTGGGTCTTTCTGAAGGGGGGGGGGGTCTTGTCACCTCAATTGAAGTCTGATCAATTGTTGATTGATATTATCTCTGACTAACAGCATTATAACCTTTGTATTATGCCCATTGATACCACCCAAAATCTTTATCTTACTTAATCTACTATTTAAAGGTCCTTAACCTGTCTGAAATTGTCCAGCCTATCAGCATATGTCACTGTTTTGTCCAGAAGATCATAAATGTTGAATAGGTTGATACAGAACTGTAAATTATTTTCAATTAATCAAGGTTATTTATCTATTTATGATTATTATTATTATTATTTTTAAAACAACTAAAATGTGTTATGTGATTATTTTGAGCAGTGATTCCTAACCTCAACTGCCACGATAGCACAAGTGGCCCGCCAAATCATCTCAAAAATGGTATGATTTTTTTTTTTTATTATATTTTTGGGGCTGTTTGCTGCCTTTAATACAATACTAGAGGAAGTGGATATACAAATAAATAGGGGAGTGGGGAGTGAGATGTGGAAAAGAGGCAAAAATTTGGACTTGAACTTGAACTTGGGTCATCTGCACAAGGTTAAACCTCACTGAGCGTGACATTTGGCACTAGGTCATCTGGGCGCCCAGAATTATCTTTCAAATGTTAAAACTCAATTATATTTACAAGGATATTGTATTTTCAAAAATGTCCAAATATTTGTATACTAATCCTGTGGTGCATAGTGGTCACTACAGTGGACACCTGTTTAAAAGTTATTTACTCCTAAATTCAATGGTTCATGTGGTGGAAATTCATATTAGTCTGTGTCAGGATATTTTTATTCTTCTGGCTTTAAAAATGTTTAAATTCTTTTTCCAAATATATACATATATATATTTTTAAAAAGTTATAAACAAAAATTTGAGGGTGAAAAAAATGTATAAACTATAGGTTAATCAGTGTTAAAATGGATGAGAGAGAGGCTTATTGTAAATATGTCATATTTACATTAAGTTCACATTGTTTTATGTTGAATTCATGCCTTAAGACAAATAAAAACACTGAAAAATCCTGACACTGACTTTCACAATTCATGCATCAGAGGGTTAAAAAAGTGAGAAAGCTGAAAAGCGATATAATAACTTTGTATTTATGGGGTTGGAGGTAGGCCATTAAATTTTTTGTTTCTTAAAAGTGGGCCCTGAGTTAGAAAAGGTTAGGAATCACTGATTTAGAGAAGTACTCCATCCACAGCAACAGTGAAGCATCAATCCGTCTATCCACAGAGATGTAGTGTCTGTGCTTCCTGCCATGACTAACTCTGTCTCAATACTCAGCACTCACACACATTTTACCAGAAAACAGGATCCCCTCTGGATATTTTGGCTGAAGGTGAAAGCCGAGAGTGTCATGTGTTGAAACCTGTTACCTTTTCTTGGCTCTGATACTTGAGACGTGGCTGATGTCAATCGATCGCGTAATAGGAAGTCTGTTGTAGGTGGAGAGCTGGAGTTGGCGGTGTCTAGAGTTTTTTTTTTCCTCTTTTGGTGGAGAGCAGCAGTGAAAATCTGGGAGAAAAGAAACAAGACAGACAGAAGATGAGTGTAATGCTTTAGATCATGTCTTCTTTTCAGGTTGATACGTGTCAAGCTACAAACTCAAGACAATGAGCAATCGCAGAGCAGTCAGAGAGGAATGATATTTAATAGAACAATTGGACACCAGTCAAATTTTCTATACTCTCAGGCAGCAAAAATATGATTCACTAACACATAAAGTGTGAGCAAAG
>RPOG01004727.1:20419-40623 GCA_008086565.1 Thalassoma bifasciatum
GAGGTAAAACCGTGAGATTATGTGGAGGTCTCACCTGTTTGAACAATGTTCTTATATTTCATCTTAAGTTTCAGCTGAGTGAGCTTCTCCCCCGCAGGATTGCACCTAAATAAAATAAATGAATGATCTACATTCAGCAGTTTTCCCTGTAATATTACTGTGATTGTTGGACTACATTTAAACTTACGTATTGACCAGAGCAGCGATGTTCTCTCACACCGTCTCCCTCTCTTTTACAGCTGCTGTGCTGTTGCACTTTTTTCCTAAAATCATGTTAAAATTCTCTGTATGAGCGCATTAAGATTTCCAGTTCTCGCGGGGTTAAAAAAACGTCGCCCTCCGCTTCCCTGTTGCCATGGTGACTCGTTGAATCGTGGCTCCACTAATGCTGTCTTTTTACAGCGGTGGTGCTTAACTCCAGGTGAAACTACTCCGAGTTGATCAAACAAACTCAAATCTGTTGTGGAACAGAAAACTCAGAGTTTTCTATCTCAGAGGAGATCAACTCAGAGTTCAGGGTTTAACTCAGAGTTTGTTGAACCTGGACCCCAGATCAGACGATTGTTGTTGTTTCACAGAGAGAGTGAAGAAGCTGAGCTGATCTAGTTTCTCAGGGTTTTTTCTTCAAAGCTGTGTTTTCGGTGTGAAGTCTCTCTCCTTCCTCTGAAGCGTTTCCTGAAGCTCTTTGTTTATTGGCTGCGATGGTGACGGAGCCGTAAACTCCTGTTGGAGCGTGACTCTGATCCCTGAGGAGCAAAAGTGTTTAAAGCTGCTGCTGCTCCTCCTCCTCGTCCTCCTCGTCCTCCTCCTCCTCCTCACAGCTTTAAGGAGAGAGACAGAGACATATGCTGCACACACACACACACACACACACACACACACACACACACACACACACACACACACACACACACACACACCGGTACATGAGGGCATGTGAGCTGACGTAGTTGGAAATAGATTTACAGTGAACACAAATATCCTGGTGTGGTCATGTGTCACTTTGCTCTTTAAACGAACAAACAGTCACTAAGTTAAAGTGTGGATCCATAAATTCTCAGAGGTCAGATCTATTTTAAAAAAAAACTCTGAGAGACTTGAATACTTATGGTTGACGTAGAGTCAGGTGGTTTCTGGAGTCGACTCTGAGAACAGAAACAAACTGACCTGTTTTTTTTCTGTCTCTCTCTCTTTCTTAGTTTTCTGGATAAATTCAGGATGAACCTGTCGTCACTTTGTTCTGAGCCTGAAGCAGTTTAAATTAAATCACCATAGCAACAGATCCATAAACTTAAACCTGCTCTGGGTTTATTTCTGTAATCTGGATCTAAAGAGACTCAGTTATCTTCCTCCCAGAACATTTATGGCCTGTTTCCACCAGTTAAAGAATAAAAATGAAAACTGGGCTCTGTACCATTTCTTTCTTCTTCTTTTTTTTATCAAAAAAGGTCAAAAATATGAGATATGAGTCAGAATTTGATATAACAAGCCAATATTTTGAGAAAACACTGACATTTTGATAAATGAAGTCAACATTGTGAGATAAAAGTTGAAACTCTGGGATAAAAAGTCACAATTTTGAGAAAGTTTTTGAGATTCTTGAGACACAAAGTCAAAAGTTTGACGTGAAAATTTGAAATTACAAGATACGAAGTGAAAATACTCAAAAGAAAAAGTTTAAATTATGAGATAAATAAATCTAGATTTTCATATAATAAGTCTAGATTTTTAGATTAAGTCAAAATTTGAGATAAAAGTCACAATTTTGAGATTCAAGTTGAAATTTTTTAAACAAACTCAAACTTATGACACAAGAGGCAAAATCATGAGATGATACATTTTTTAAGATAAAGTCAAAATTATGAGATCAAATTTGAAATCTTGAGATACAAAGTAAAAATTTTGACGTAGAGTTAAATTTTTTATATATTTTGAGATAAAGTCAAATTATAAGCAAAAAAGTCTAAATTTCTGAATTCTGTCTCTTTAAGGCTCCCTGGTCCACCAACACCCTTCTCTCTGATTGGCCAGCCCTCAGGGGTCACAGCTATGGGCAGACCTTGGTGTTTAAGGCCCGTCCCCTCTGCAAAACACGTGGAAAACCTGCACATGCTCAGTTTGAACATGCAGGATTCTTACTTAATAAGTTAAAGATGTGTTGAGGTAGAATACCCCCTCTTTAAAGCAGAAAACCCCCTCTTTAAAGTAGAACACCCCCTCTTTAAAGCAGAATACCCCCTCTTTGAAGCAGAACACCCCCTCTTTAAAGCAAAAACCCCCTCTTTAAAACAGAACACCGACTCTTTAAAGCAGAACACCACCTCTTTAAAGCAAAAACCCCCTCTTTAAGGTAGAACACCCCCTCTTTAAAGCAGAACACCCCCTCTTTAAAGCAGAACACCCCCTCTTTGAAGCAGAATATCCCCTCTTTAAAGCAGAATACCCCCTCTTTTAAGCAGAATACCCCCTCTTTAAAGCAGAATACCCCCTCTTTTAAGCAGAATACCCCCTCTTTAAAGCAGAATACCCCCTCTTTAAAGCAGAATACCCCGTCTTTAAAGTAGAACACCCCCTCTTTAAAGCAAAAACCCCTCCTTAAAGCAGAACACCCCCTCTTTAAAGCAGAACACCCCTCTTTAAAGCAGAATACCCCCTCTTTAAAGCAGAACACCCCCTCTTTAAAGCAGAACACCCCCTCTTTAAAGTACAACACCCCCTCTTTAAAGCAGAACACCCCCTCTTTAAACTCGTCTGTGCCTGCTGTTTTCCTGTTTGTTCAGTTGTAATAATCTGGGTTTTATCCTGATTTATTTGTTGGTGATTTTCCTGACTGGAGGCGTTTTCAGTCTTTACCGCCTGAAACGCTCTGAGCTTCCTGAGCGTCGCCGCCGTTTCTCTGACTTATTCTCTGACTTATTCTCTGACTCTCATCGATGCTCATGTTTTCTTTCTGCCTGTGTCCTCTGTGCCGCACAGAAACAGAGCCGCCTGTTAAAACCCTTCAGCTGCTTTCTTGGTGGGAAATGTGCGATAAAAATAAAGTTTTATTACCGCACAGCGCGCTACAACAACACGACGGCGTTTAAGAGCGAAGGTTTGATCCGTGTCCTGTTCAAGGACGGCGAGGAGGAAGGAAGTGTTGGTGACCTTGGTGTTGAGGCGGTAATCGTATTCAGAGAGTGTTTACTGAACTGCAGCCTCTCTGTTGTTCTCTGATAAGATTCCTAAGATGAAGCTGAGACTCAGAGAAACTCAGTGATCAGGAAACTGGCTCCTCTCAGGGAGACGCCAAAATAAACTCCCCCAGAGCTGGAAGGAGGCGCAAAATACAACAGGGGGGTCTGAAAATGGTCTGAATGCAGGGTCTGAGAGTTTGTCCTCACCCCCACCTCCTCCCTGCTCCTCCCACCTCCTCCCACCTCCTCCCTGCTCCTCCCTGCTCCTCCCTGCTCCTCCACATCCAGTTTCCTCCTCTGGTGATTTTGTCCTGAAACACGAAAACAAGTCGACACAAATGTGTTTGAATGTCTCCTAAAGGTAACCATGGTAACCATCCTCACCTGAGATCTATCTGCTTTAATCAGTGTGTCTGTATAAAAGCTCAGAGAGTTTCTGAGCTCCTGACAGACACTTGCATCTTTCATCCAGTGCTGCACTGACATTTCTGGATTCTGAGTCGTGAGGAAAGAAAAAGAATTGTCAAAGTTTCTGCAGGAAAAGTGAATCCAACTGTATAAAAGAGGAAAGGGATATAAAAAGATATCCAAGGAACTGAGGATGCCAATAAGCAGAGTTCAAACTCTAATGAAGAAGTGGAAAATGAGGGATTCTGTTGAAACCAAACCACGGTCAGGTAGACCAACAAACATTTCAGCTACAACTGACAGGAAAATTGTTCTGGATGCAAAGAAAAACCCACAAATAACTTCAGCTGAAATACAGGACTCTCTGAAAGAATGTGGTCTCTGGACATTTTTCTCAAAGTTTCCTCTTTTTTACTTCAAACTTTGATTTTATAATCTCAAAGTTTTATAAATCTTATCTGAGAATTTTGACATTTTTCTCATATTTTTGACCTGTTATCTCAACATTTCAGCTCCATTATCCCAAATTTTTAACTTTCCTATCTTAAGATTCTGCTGTTATCCACTAAGTTTGACTCCACTATCTTGTAATTGTAGTTTTCTTCAACTTAAAACATCAAGTTTTTTCTCATATTTTTGACCTAATAGACGGAATTTCAACTTCCCCAATTTTTCTACCTTTTCCCCAAAATTTCCCTCTTTTTGCTTCAAAATGTTGATTTTTTTAACTTAAAATTCAGACTTTTATCTCATTATTTTGACTCCTTGCCTCAAATTTAAACTTTTTCATCTCAGTTTTGCCTTTTTTTTGGCTGAAATACAGGACTCTCTGAAAGAATGTGGTCTGGCTGTTTCAAGATGCACAATAAGGAGGCACTTGAGGAAAAATGGGCTGAAGAAAGACATTTCTACACAAATGCCACAAAGTTTCCTGCTTACAATACGCCAAACAGCACAGAGACAAGCCTCAAAACTTCTGGAACAAAGTCATTTGGAGTGATGAGAGCAAAAGTGAACTTTTTGTCCACAACCATAAACATTGTTCCATTTGGAGAGGAGTCAACAAGGCCTATGATGAAAGGTCCACCATTCCTACTGTGAAACACGGAGGTGGATCACTGATGTTTTGGGGATGTGTGAGCTACAAAGGCTCAGGAAACTTGGTCCAAACTGATGAATGAAGGATGAATGCAGCATGTTATCAGAAAATACTGGAGGAAAATTTACACTCATCAGCCCAGAAGCTGCACATGAGACGTACTTGGACGTTCACACATGACAATGATCCAAAACACAAGGACAAGTNTCAGAGAGGGCCTATTAACACACACACACACACACACACACACACACACACACACACACACACACACACTCTGAGGATAATGATGCTGAGGAAGTTAAGTGAAGGTGGAAACTCCGACTCAGATTTCTGTCTTTGAACATGTTTGGAGGAAAAGTTCTGAACACGAGCAGATGATTCAACATTTATTCTTTAAACCAGCAGCTTTTTTGAGTCATGACACCCATGTTTTTTAAAACTAATTAATTTATTTTTCTTTTTTTTAGTGAAGAAAACAAAAATCAACACTTACTAATCAAAACCATAAAGAAGCAATGAAGAGAAAAACAGCAGCGTTTCATTTTGTACGAGTCAACATTTTTGTTTTTCTATTTTTGTGTTAAGTTTTTTTTGTGTCATTGTTCAAACGTAGCTGATAAAGCAAGTTTTGGAAAAATAATGAAGCAGAAAACAACTGAAATGTTATTATTCCATATCAGTTAGTATTTACCAAAATGACGAGCACTTTCTCTCATGTGTGTTTTGTTTTTGTTTGTGTTTTCTTAAGTTGTAGTGCTGTGAGCTCTTCAGGCCACCGTAGTTTTTACCATTTTAACTTTATTTTAATTTCATTGTCATAAATTTGACTGCATCTTTTCATCTTCTTGTTCATTTTTATTCATTTATTGTATGTATGTGTGTTTGTTTGTGTAGGTTTATTTTATTCTTTCCTCGTAGTTTTTTCCATTTCTCCAACTTCGCTCCTCTTTTCCTCGAGCAAACACACTTTGTTCTGTCTGTTTCTGCACAGCCGAGAAACTCTGACCCTGATAAACACACTGCAGCTCATCCATCAGCTTTGGATATTTATGAGCATGTGTGTGTGTGTGTTAGAGTGTGTGTGTGTGTGTGTGTGTTAGTGTGTGTGTGTGTGTGTGTTAGTGTGTACATGTCCCCATACATCCAGCCTGAACGTGTGGACAAACTGTGATATTCTGGGATTTATACCAGAGTCAATACACTGCAGCTCCAGAACATCATTTCTTTCTGTGTGTGTGTGTGTGTGTGTGTGTGTGTGTGTGTGTGTCCTCTCTCTCTCTCTCAGACTGATTCCTGCCTCTCTCTCTTAAACATGAGCTCAGGATCAGTTTCCGTGAGCAGCTGCAGCTTCGTGCTGAGTTTGGTGATGAGGTGATTCTGAGTTCAAAGCACAGAAAAATTATTTTGACATTTTTTTTTTTTTTTTTTGTTGAAGAAGAAGAAATGATTGGATTTCACAGGCTTCTAAACTCAGGAGGACGGTTTATTCAGGAGCTTTTTTTATTTCTGACTGAAAACGTGTCATATAAACCTTAAACTCTCTGATTTCTTTGTTTTAAACCTGTTTCAGATTCTCCCCTAAGACATTAAAGTGGCATCAAAACTCTTTCTCTGTTTAAAGGCAAGATTTTATATTTAAAAAAAAAAAAACATAAATGATGTGTATCAAACCATTTCTGCCTGTTAGAAATATGAACATGAAAAACTGACTTTTTAAAAAAAGAAAAAATGTGTCTGCTAAAAGCACAACTTTTTTTCATGAAAGTGAATATTTATCTAAAAAATTGTAACTTTTTGTCTGATAACTGATCTTTTTAGCTCAAAAATTTCACTCTTATTATAATTTTGACTTTGTATTGCAAAAATTTAGCTTATTTATGGCGCATTTAATTCACAATTTAGACTTAATCCTCTGAGATATTAAAATATCTACCTCAAAATTTTGACTTTATTCCAAATTTTTTACATTACAAATACAATTTTTATTTCAAATTTCATGTTTTCTAATTCATAACTTTGACTTTTTCCCTTCAGTTTCTATTTCTTCAACAATTTTTTTTTCTCATAATTTAGATTTAACTGTCTCAAAATTTTGACTTAATTACTTTTCGATTTTGATTTCTTTTTCAAATTTTTGAACTTTTGAAATTAATTTAGACTTAACTATCTTTAACTTTTGACTATTTTTTTTTCTATTTTGATCTCTGTTTTAAATATTTGACTTTTTGTCTCATAATGTAGACTAAACTGTCTAAAAATGTAAAACTTTTTGCCCCATCACATAAAATCTCTCGTCCCTTCGACGAGATGAAGAAATCATTCTGTGATGCTTTTATTCTGAAAGGTCCTGTCTCTGTTTCTTCTTCCTGTGGCTGTGACACTGAAGTCTGAGCTTAAAAACTCTGATAGACGCAGCAGAGGGAGTGGTTTCTGTACCACAACAACACACACACACACACACGACCACTTATATGTGTGTGTGTGTGTGTGTGTCCTAAATTCAGATGGATCGATAAAGTTTTAAATCAGAGTTGAGGCCTGAAACAGGATTACGACCTCATGGTTCAATAAACGTGTCTATAAATACACACACACACACACACACACACACGCACACACACACTCACACACACACAGATTCTCATGGTGACTGACAGCAGAGGAAACAAACCCAGATGAGTGAAGGTGTGAGGCTCCTGTCTTGTTGTGTTTCTTGTTGACGAGTCGAACCTCCGCTCTGAGGACGGGCGACACACTCAGGGTCAAAGGTCACGGTGACTGACAGGTCAGGGCAGGTGTTTGCACGACACAGAGACCTGACGCACCTGACGGACAGGAAGGAGGAAAAACTGGGATGAAAACACGATAAAGGAGGGAAACATGATGATGATGATGATGATGAGTCTGTTGCTGCTCACACATAAACCCAGATCTCTACCTGGTCTCTAATGACCCTTTTCCACTGACTCGTCTCAGCTCTACTCTACTCTCCTCTACTCGGTTTGTGTTGTGTTTCCATTAGCGCGGTACTACGCGTCAGACGCCAGTTTTTAGTACCTACTCTACCCTGGTTCTAAGAGAGTAAAGCTGATACTAAAAGGTGACGTGGACGGACTGCCGGTCACTCATTGGTCAGAGAATGTCGTCTCTGCAGCTTCTGACTCTGAACAAATCACTTACAAGAGGCAAAGGAATAAGTCAGCGACGGGTTTTTAATGACATTTAAACCTGACGGCACAGAACCAGACTGAATGAAGACAAAATACAGCCCTAAAATGCTCCTTCATGATTCCTAAAGAAGTTAAAAGTCCTTTTTAAAGCAAAAAGAAGTTAACAGCAAAGATAGTTGGCTTTAAAGAGTCTTTTAAATTANTGATTGATCAACAACAAATCTCTGCTATACCAGGCCCAAAAATCAAAAATTAAAGTGATCTCACTGGATCCAGGGAAGAGTTGATGTCAGGAAGCAGCTCCTTCGTTTTCCTCCGCGTGCAGCAGCACCAGGCTGTTGTTTACCTCCGTTGTCATGACGACCCACATTGAGCCGCTGTATTACTTTAATGAAATCTTTATAAAGCTTTTTGTTTTTCCTTTAAAGACCACGGTGGCACATATGTTAGTACAAAATGATGTTTGTGTGGCGTTATAGATGAACATGCACGCACTTCTGTGCAGCACTTTAGCGCAGCTGTGTTATAAGATCCACGCCCACCGTGAGTCTGTAGTCGGGCTAGAGGAAAAGAACCAAACCCAGTAGAGACGAGGAGAGGAGAGCTGGAACTGTAGAGTGGAAAAGCGCCATAAATGTTCCTCAGGTGTTCGCCCAGATCCCTGCGCTGTGATTGGCTGTTTGTCTTGTCAAATCTAGAACTAATGTGTTGAATTAACCTTCATGTCTCAGTAACAGGAAGCTGCAGAAGCTCATTTCCTGTCTGTTTATTTGAAATGTGACTTTAAAAACATATTTTTAGTCCAGATTCAGCTCAAAGATTTTTGCTTTTACTTTTCTTTGATGCCTTATGTTGGTGAGATGTTCACTGTTATGTCAGCAGGTGCAAGTGCTCATGGGAAATGGAGTCTTCTTCATTCCTGAAAAAAACAGACTGCAGGACCTGCCCCCCCTTTGTATATATGTTTGTGTGTGTGTGTGTGTGTGTGTGTGTGTGTGTGTGTGTGTGTGTGTGTGTGTGTGTTAATCTGTAGAGTCCTGCTGTGGTCAGATGTTCACCCTCTGCCCTTTTTAGCCAGATGATGATTCTGTAATCCAACATCCTGAAAATGAACCCAGGAAAACACACACACACACACACACACACACACACACACACACACACACACGATGCATGACAAGTAGCTGTTGTTTTCCGTTTCCATGCAGGCTCTACTGCCCTCATTTAGATCCTTTAAAGCAGATACTCAACATTTTTCAGACCAAGGATCCTCACACTGATGTAAACACAGCAGGGACTCCCTCATATATATATTTACATAAATACATAAATACATATATAAATATTAAACTGTTTTATATCAAACTGAGCCTGCTACCAGGGGCGTGCACAGAAATTTTGAAGAGCAGGGGCAAAAGAAAAATCCGGCACATTGAGGGTTGCCAGATCTGATCGACAGATTTCAGCCCAAATTACAAACGTGATGAGTTTTCTGTGGTCAGATTAAGATAAAGAGGATTTTTTTCATTTCCTGCACTTTTTTTACATATTTTCAAGACAAAAGGAAGAATAAAGCATGCAAGCACTTATCACACTGTATATTTCCATGCACACACACACACACACTCTCTCTCTCGTGTGACCTCTGTTAACCAGGCGCTCGCCCTGTCGCTCTCTCGCTCTCTCGCTCGCTCGCCCTTCATGCCTGTGCTGCTGGGTGTCGCTCGCCCGTGGAGCTGCTGATGTGCTTACTGCAGCAGAGTTTCCTCAAAGGCAAAACATGAACAGCAGCTCTGCAGCCTGACATGGTGTTTAACTGATAACAGAAACACAGCTCACTCTACCCCTACACACACACACACACACATGTACAAACACACACATGTGCACACACAGATAAGCACATATATATACGCACACACACACAGATATGAAGTTCATTCGTATGTGGAGCTGTGGTCGACCTGAGCAGCTTCTAAAGGACGATCAGAGTCACAAGAGTGTATCACTGAGTTTAAATCTTTTTATTCATTTACTCTGAGTTTGTGTTTGATCTGTTTAAGTCGTTCACAGACGTGTTTGTGTAAAGAACCATGAAATCACATAAAAGACTGAAGGTGTGTGAAAAAGATCCTTTCATTTAATGGCTTTAAAAGAGTAAATCAGTCATAAAATATTCACTTTAATGATTGAAAACACTGTTTATTCCACTAACTGAAGCCTCTGTTCTGCATAAATCCATCTGTTAACGAGCAAAGCATCAAAACAAACCTGCAGACAGGATCTGATCTACAAACAGGGGCGTGTCCACACTTTTTAGGACAGGGGGGCCCCAACCAGGGCGCTAACTTCTGCGGGGGGGGGGGGGGGGGAGTGAATTTTTGAGCCCACTTGTTCAGGTAAAACACTGAAGCTCAGATTAAACAAACTGAGCTGATACGACAAGTTTAGGAAAAATAACGAAGCAGAAACAACTGAATTTTGTTAATCAATATTAGTTAGATTTTTCTAAAATGATTTTCAATGGTTATGTAAACTCAAAGCCCACCCTGTAGACTTGAAAAAAAACCATTAAAATAATTTAAAACAAAAATTCAAAGAACAGTGCTGCACTGAAAATACCACTGTAAAAGTTTTCTTGAGTTGTACTTCAAAATTCAAAACATGTCAAATCAAAACTTAATATTTATTGACATCTACCAATATAAACCACATATTTAGACTAAAAATGATTTAATATGTTCCTTTTTAACCAAACATACAGACTAATACTGATTTAAAAACAGAAACTGTGTCCAAATTAACCACAATCACACGATTTTATCACATCATGCAGCAAAAATGTGGGTGACGTTCAATTATCCATTAGAGACAATAGGAAACAATGTTATTTCATTGAATTGATCACATTTAACCAATTTAACCCACTGCAGGTGAAGCATTCACACACACACACACACACACACACACACATACAGAAACAAACACGTTAACAGATTATTCGCTCATTTTTAAAGTGTGTGGGTCATTTATTCATTTATTCATTGAGGTGATTGCAGAGAAAAAGAGTCATGCAGAAATTTCTACTGTTCACAAAATAAAACCTGAACCTGCAACAATGATTCACAGTGAGTCAGAGAAATGAGTCTGCAGCTTTTTTAAACCCTGATCTGTTTTTTTTTTTTTTTTTTTTTTTTTTAATCTTTAAACTCAAAATAAAAAAAACAGTTTTTAGAGTTTCAGCTTCTGATCGCTCACTTTACAGTTTCTGCTTTCACAGGTTTCTCTGTTTGTCACGATCTGCTGCAGGAGAGTTTCCATCATGTGACCTGCTGTGTGTGTGTGTGTGTGTGTGTGTGTGTGTGTGTGTGTGTGTGTGTGTGTGAGGATAGTGGGGTCGTCTGGTGGCTACCAGCCGTGTTATTGATGCCGATGACCTTCAGGCCCTGAAATGATGGCGATCCTCTCAATAATAGATTGGACTGCTCTTACTGAGAAATCTGTGTGTGTTTGTGTGTGTGTGTGTGTGTGTGTGTGTGTGTGTGTNTGTGTGAGTGAGGAGGTGCAGCAGGAGTTCAGGGACGCTGTGCTCACGATGCATATTTGTCTCCCCACAGGAGGTTAGAGAGGAGGAGGAACATGAGGAGGTGATGAAGAGGAGGAGGAGGAGGAGCAGGAGCAGCAGGAGGAGGAGGAGCAGGAGGAGGAGGTGGGTGGTGGTGGTGGTGATGGTGATGTGGAGCAGCAGCTGGAACGTGTTTCCATCAGAGCTGATGGTGGAAGCGTTAGACTCTGAACATCAGAAACTCAGGAAATAAAACCAGGATTTATGACGAAGAGCTGCAGCTTCTGAGTCACAGGACGTGGGGGGGGGGGGGGGGGGGGGGGGGGGGTCAGGTCAGGGTTTCCCCCTCTCCCTCTGTTTACTTTGTCATATTCAGTTTGTCTCATGCTCCATTTACACCACAAAGCTTCACATTTCAGCCTAAAACACAACAAAACACACAAACATTTACACAGAAACACTGAGAGACTTAAACGCTGTAGCATCATGTCAGGCCTGTAGGTGGCGATATAACTGTAGGAGCTGTTTACACAACAAAGGGTCAGAGGCTGAAGAAGAGGTGAGCTGATCATCTGGAGTGTGGACTAAAAACTTTTTCTCTAATTGAACACTGCGAAAACTGAAAACTAAGTCATTACTTCTTATTTTTAGTAACGTTTATCTAATTTTTCTTCTCCAGAAATATCTTATTTCAAGATATTAAAAGACATTCATGATGCATTAATTGCTAGTAAGGGGGTAAAAAAATATGCAAAGAGGATCATAAAAACAAAATAATATAGCAGTGGACCACTACTCCTCAAACAAATTTGCACCGATTGTGAATATTCATAGAGTAAAATGTCAAGACTGATGAGGAATAATGTGCTTGTGTAGGGTTTATTCCTAACTTTCATACTTTTGAAAACATTCTGCATTTTCGGAACAATTTTGCCCCATTGAAATGAATGGAGAAGCTACACTGCAAAAACTGAAATCTCAGCAAGTCATTCTGTCTTATTTTTAGTCAAATGTGTCTGACTATTCTTGATTTGAGCCACATTTACTGGACCAGGTCATAAAAATGTCTCATTTCTAGTTTTTTAAAGACAAAAATGAGGCATCAGTCACAAAAAAAGAAAAAAAAAAAAAAAACATGAGGAACAAGTTAAATCTTGAGTTGACTTGAATTGAGTCAATATTTTAAGGTAAAAAAGTTGACACTTTGGATAATTAAGTCAAAATCTGTGATATAACATTGAAATATGAGATTTTAAGTTCAAAATCGTGAGATGAAAAGTCAAAATTCAGATATAGAAGTCAAAATTTTACAATAATGTTTAAGTTTTGAGATAAAAAGTCAAACCCAGAAAAAGAGTCCAACATTGAGATAACGGACAAATTCAGGAGAACAAAAACACAATTTTGAAATGAAGTAAAAAATTTGAGATAAAAAGTTGATGTTTTGCAGAGGAAGTCATGTTTTTTTTTAAATGAAAAAGTGAAAAGTTTTAGATGAAAAGTTGAAATTTGGGACCTGCCATTGGCTACAGCAGAATAAAGGGAAGGTTCTGGAGTGGCCATCTCAGTCTCCTGACCTCAATATCATTGAGCCACTCTGGGGAGATCTCAAACCTGCAGTTCATGCAAGACAGAGCAAGAATTTACAGGAACTGGAGGCTTTTTGCCAAGAAGAATGGTCAGTTTTACCATCTGAGAAAATAAAGACCCTCATCCACAACCAGCACAAAAGACTTCAAGCTGTCACTGATGTTAAAGGGGAAATACACGCTGTTAAGAACTGGGGGAGGGAAACTTTTCATCAGGGTCATTCTGGAAGTTTCTGTTGTTGATTTAAAGAGTAAACACAGTTGTTTGTTGGTTGAATTTCGTTGGTCGTTTGCGGCAGAAAACGGAGGAAAACCCAGAAATGTTGAAGTGAAGTGAAGTGAGCCTGAGGTGACGTGTGGAAGCGTTTTGTTCCTCCATGAAGGAGCGGCGAGCGTCCAGGAGCTAAATGCATCAAAAAACGATGAAACAGGAATAAATCAGGAATCATCTCTTCTCTGCTGAAACAAACTTTCTGGGCTGAAAATCTCCCTCTGAGTCTCTGGACTGGATTTCGTGCTCCTGTTCTTGGTGGTTTGTCGCTGTCAGCGTGAATGTGGCGTAGGAGGACGGACAGGTGAGAGCAGGTGACAGGGGGAGGAGGAGAAGAGGAGCAGGAGGAGGAGGAGGAGGAGAAAGCTCTCTGCTGTGTTTGCATTAGTCACCTGAGATTCTGCTTCTCTCTGTGACTCAGCTCTGAGAGAAGATGGAGACGAGCAGAATCTAAACGGCGCTGAGAGACTCTCACCACGAAGCTTCAGAGAGAAACGATGAAACAGAGTTCAGAGAGGGAGGAGGAGGAGGAGCAACACCCAGCATCGTACTCACTTTCTGCAAAAGAAGAGTTTAAACTAGTTTCTCCTTCGTGCAGCTTCAAACCTGTGAAAGAGTCTGAAACTGTGGCGAACACCTGAAAAATGAAAACATTAAAGTTGAACCAAAGCAGAAGCTGTTTCTGCAGGATTTTAGTCTCTAAACTCAACAAAGTTTATTTTATTCTTCATTCACTGCAAAAACTGAAACCTAAGCAAATCATTATGTCTTTGTTTAAGAAAAAAAAGTCTTATTTTTCTTAAATTTGAGCCACATTCATCCGACCAGGTCATAAAAATGTGCTTCATGTTTTTTAAAGACAAAAAATGTGCCAATGGGATAAGAATAAAGTTTCTTGGATTAAAACTTTACCAGTACATTTTCTTATCCCATTGGCAGATTTTTTTTTACTTATTACAAAGAATTCAAACCTCATTTTTGTCTTTAAAAAACTTGAAATAAGAAGTTTTCTTGGATTTATCAGTAGATGAGGCTCAAATCAAGAATAATAAGACGAGTTTTACTAAAAATAAGACTCAATGATGTGACTGGATTTCAGTTTTTGCAGAAAACCTGCATCAGAGACAAAGAGGAGAAAGTGAAACTAAAAACCCAGAGTGTGTGTGTGTGTGTGTGTGTGTGTGTGTGTGTGTGTGTGTGTGTGACATTGACACACAAGTCAGGCGTCTCCGTTCCTGTCATACCTGAAACATGAGCTCACTGTGTGTGTGTGTGTGTGTGTGTGTGTGTGNCACACACACACACACACACACACACACACACACACACACACACACACACACATCACTGAGGGTTTTTATTTTGGGCTCAGAAATCCATCAGAGTCATTAAATATGAAAAAGTTTATTTTTGCAGCAGAACATGGACGAATCACACGGAGACAAACTTTGTTTTTCTTCAGCTTCACTTTGACTTTTAGATCAGTCCTTAAAGAGTGGTACTCAGCTTTTTTTAGCCTCTGTTTTGTCCCTCCGGGGCCTCCGTACAAGCTTTGCATGAGCTTTTTCCCACTCACTAGTGTTTCAGAAAACACCTGAGAAGATACTTCCTCAGGTTAAGAAAAAAAACTCAACATTTTGCACTGAGAGAAAAATAGGGAGATCACAGTCGAAATTCTGAGATTAAAAAGTTTAAATTTTGGGCTTCAATCAAAGTTTTGAGATAAAACTCCAAATTCGGAGTCAAAAAGTCAAAACTTTGACCTATGAATAGAGAGAGGTAGAGATGAGTTAAACATAATTATTTTGAGCTGAAATTCAAAAGTCTGGGATAAAAAGTCAAAGTTCTGAGATAGAATTTAAGTCGGCAGTGAAACTTAGAGGCAGACCTCAGTGTTTGAGGCCCGCGCTTCCAACATGAACCACTCAGGGAATCCTCATCAGTTCAGCAAAGGTTGCTCTGCTCTGAAGCAGAATACCCCTCTTTAAAAAAACAAACAGGAACTGAAGCAGAATACCCCTCTTTAAAAAAACAAACAGGAAGTCAGTTGTTGGCATCTGTAACTCCTAAAACTACACTGCAAAAACTGAAATCTAATCAATGCATATTGGCAGATTTTTTTGACTTGTTACAAACAATTTACACCTCATTTTTGTCATAGAAAACTTGAAATAAGACATTTTTATGACCTGGTCTGGTGAATGTGGCTCAAATTGAAACAATAAGAGAATTTTTACTACAAGTAAGACAGAATGACTTGCTTAGATTTCAGTTTTTACAGTGAACTTTTCCTCTCAGACATGTCGGTGACTCAGCTGAAAGTGTAGATGTGTCAAACAGCCAAAGCTCGCTCTGATTGGTCGATTGTGTGTGTGTTTTGTTTTTTTTAGACGAACAGGTGTTTTTGATCAGAGCCAAAGTTAAAACCAGGAATAAGAATCAGGCTGGTGTGAAGTTAGAGGAGTGACCTGACTTTGTTCAGCAGGTTTGTGTGTGTGTGTGTGTGTGTGTGTGTGTGTGTGTGTGTGTGAGGCGTTAACAGTCGTGTGTTTCATGTTAAGATCAGTCTCTGACCCTTCACATGATCCATCTTCACCCAAACACATAAAAACTCCAACAACAGTCCTGAGCTCCAGAGGAGGCTCCTGCTGCGTGTGAGTCGGTGGCATGCAGCGTGGAGGGCCGCTGGCGTGCAGTGTGGCGGGCCGCTGGCGTGCAGCGTGGAGGGCCGCTGGCGTGCAGCGTGGACAATCGGCAACAACTGTTGAGCTGAGTGTGAACTGGAATTTGTGCAGAGAAAAGGTCAGAAATGCAGCGACTGGACCCTGAAAACTCTGACACTGGTCTGAAGGAGACAGAAAGTAGGTCGAGGATGAGAGCGCTAAGATTAGGACGACCTCTGCGTGCACGGTCATGTGACTGCAGGGTCATGTGACTGCAGGGTCATGTGACTGCAGGGTCATGTGACCGGCGTCAAAACAGAACCAGAGTCTGAATAAAAAGAGATTAAAGCAAATCTGAAACATGAACCAACACAAAGGTCAGAACTAAGACAAACGTTAATTTAATAAACTTTATTACTGATATAAAAACTCAAAAAACACTTAAATCACTTAAGTTTGCAGGATCTGCCAGAGGGGGGGGGGGGGGGGGGTCGACTTTATGTGGTGGTGTTTGGATGATGTCAGAGACCTGCTTCATAAAGTGTCACATGATTCTGTTTAATGCTGTAATTTTTTTATTATCACTGTGCAGAGCTGCAGGAACGTCTCCAAAAGTGCAGAGTCAATGATTTGTGAAGAATCAGTGAATAATCAGTGAATAATCAGTGAATAATCAGTGAATAATCAGTGAATAATCTGTTAAAAATCAGTGAATAATCTGTGAAAAATCTGTGAAAAATCAGTATATAATCTGTGAAAAAACAGCGAATAATCAGTGAATAATCTGTGAAAAATCAGTGAATAATCAGTGAGTAAACTGTGAAAAATCAGTGAATAATCTGTGAATACTCAGTGAATAATCTGTGAAAAAACAGCGAATAATCAGTGAATAATCAGTGAGTAATCAGTGAATAATCAGTGAATAATCAGAGAGTAATCAGTGAATAATTAGTGAATAATCAGTGAATAATCACTGAATAATCACTGAATGAATAAATAAAGTGAGTTCATGCTTGTGTTTTGCTTCAGTCACAGTCAGAGCGATTTAGTTTCTTCCTCCAGACGCTGCAGCTCTGAGCTCTTCAGGGTTTATCCTCCAACTATTTTTAACTTTAAGTTCTTTTCAGGACGAAGCAGAGACGTCTCACACACACACACACACACACACACACACACACACACACACACACACACACTCAGGGGTTAAATATGTTAAATCTGTTCCTGAAGAGAGGTGGAAGTGTTTTAGGAGGAAACGTGGTGTTGTTCTCTGCAGATAAGCAGATCCTCTGAAAGTAGAACACACACACACACACACACACACACACACACACACACGTCTGTTTTTAGTCCTATCTTCACGCCTGTTAATGAAGGTCAGACTGTCAGAGCTGAAACTCACTGAAGACTGTAATCCTCCACTGAAACAAGTTACACAGGGAAGAGTGTGTGAGCCAGTGTGTGTGTGTGTCTGTGTGTGTGTATGTTAGTGTGTGTGTGTCAGTGTGTGTGTATGTTAGTGTGTGTGTGTCTGTGTGTGTGTGTTAGTGTGTGTGTTAGTGTGTGTGATCCAATGAGTCCACAGATCATGTGACTATAAAACGTCTCTAACTCCATCTCTGTCCTCTCTTCGTCTGGTGATGATATTAACATTCACAGTCAGGGAATAACTCTGTGTGTGTGTGTGTGTGTGTGTGTGTGTGTGTGTGTGTGTGTGTGTGTGTGTGTGTGTGTAACAGTATCAGTCTCTGGAGTCTGTTCTCTTTTGTGACCTGCTGCTATTTGCAGAGTGTATCATATGAGCACACACACACAGTTATCACACACATTTTGACCTTCACACACAACTTGCACTGCACACACAAACACACACACACACACACACACACACACACACACACACACACACACACAC
Organism: Thalassoma bifasciatum; assembly: GCA_008086565.1. Taxonomy (NCBI): domain Eukaryota; kingdom Metazoa; phylum Chordata; class Actinopteri; order Labriformes; family Labridae; genus Thalassoma; species Thalassoma bifasciatum. The sequence goes on from RPOG01004727.1 coordinate 38,279, forward strand.
ACACACACACACGCATGCTTATACTATCATTTATTCTCAGCTCCTGAAAACAGGAGAATAAAACAGTTTTGTTTTCAGCTTCATGAACAGAAACTTTTACACTCGTGTGTGTTCTGACTCTGTGCCGTTGCGTGTTTTTGGCGTGTTTATGGCGTGTTTTTGGCGTGTTTATGGCGTGTTTTTGGCGTGTTTATGGCGTCCGTCATCTCACGCCATGTTCAGTTCGACAGGTCACATGACTGACGGTCAGCTGATGTCACAGAGCGTCTGATAAAAGTTTTTGTTCATGTTTGACTGTGAAACTTCAAACCTGTGATTCTGCTCTTTGTTTGTTGTTGATAAAAAACATCAGAGATTCTGACACAGATTTGTTTTATTTTGAAAATCACAGACTCTTTTTAGATGGTTTCCAGGATTTACTTCCTGTCCCGCTCAATCTTCTCTTTGGTGATTTTATTCCACAACTTTCTTCTCATAAATTCACGACTTTACATTTGTAAATTTACTAATTAATTCTCATACGTTGACGACTTTATTCTCATAAGTTTGTGACTTTATTTTTGTAAGTTTACGACTTTATTCTCGTGAATTTACAATTTTATTTTGTAAGTTAAGACTTTATTCTTGTATATTAAGATTACATTCTCATAAGTTTACACCTTAATTCTTGTTCGTTCACTACTTCATTCATATTAGTTCATTCTCGTTGGTCTGTGACTTTATTCTTATAAGTTTACAAATTCATTCTTATAAGTTTTTTCAACTTTATTCTTGCTAGTTTACAACTTTTCCCGTAAGTTCATGACTTTATTCCTGTAAGTTTACGACTCTTTTTGTGTAAATATAATTTTTTTTCTTGTAAGTTTAGAACTTCCTTCCTATAAGTTTGCGGACAATAGGAGACGAACAATTTACTCGTCAATTTTCTCCACATTAGAATCACTTATTGATACAAGGAACTTTTTTCTGACTCCTTTGGTAATTATTTTCTACCCATTAAAAACAATTTAGGTGAAATTTTTGTCTTTAAATAACTTGAAATAAGTTATTTTTCTAGACTGGTGCGGTTAATGTGGCTCATATTAAGTATTATAACACAAAAAAATGAAAATCAGACACAAACACTTCACTTTATATTCATGTCCCCTCAGTGAAAGTTTGTTCCAGTCAAATTATGTTTTAGTTTTTTTATTTACGATCGTTTCCACCTGTTTGATGTTTTCTCCTGAATTAAAAACATTTATATTATCTGCTAAATTCACCAATTTAAAGTCAGACACTTCACACACGTCAGTGATAAAAAGAAAATAAACAGTTCAGGGTTAAAAATTCCTCCTCTCTGTCCAGGGGGGGGGGGGACAGCGTGGCCCCGCCCACTACACCTGCCAGAGGTTAAAGGAAGCGTCAGGACTTTTGTTTTTCTCCACTTCAGAGGCAGAGTGTGTGTGTGTGTGTGTGTGTGTGTGTGTGTGTGTGTGTGAGTGTGTGAACGTTAAACAAGCAGAGCCAGACTTAACCTTTACACCACGTTATGAAAACATAGGAGGTGGGGGCTGCAGCATGTGTGTGTGTGTGTGTGTGTGGATTATTTCGCACGTCTGTGTGACCATAGCATGCATATCTGCGTGTGTGTGTGTGTGTGTGTGTGTGTGTGTATAGGAGCCTGTGTGTGTGTTTTCAGCAGCTGCCTATGGGGAAAGTCTGCAGGCGTTCTTGTTTTGAATTCCTTCAGGCCGGCTGTGATAATACAGAGAGGAGGAGCAGAGGAAAACTACCAGCTAACATGTTAGTTTCCTCATGTCTGAGTGTGTAAATGATTTATGTTAAAGCTCACACACACACACACACACACACACACACACACACACACACATCAGTCTCCTCTGTGTCACACTCTGAACAAATGCAGCTTCAACAACATGATTTTACTCCATAAGTTCACTTTAAACCTTCATCACTGCAGAAACATCCAGATTATCTTTGATAAGTTCTTATAGTTCAACACATAAACTCTGCACTGAAAAATACAATAAGATTAACTTCACTTTAATAAAAAACATGGGAACTCAAACAGATTTTTGTTTGTTGGACAAACTCAGGCTGTTTTCCAAACCTCCTCCTACTTCTGCTAAATTCAGTTTGTAGTATCAGTTTGTGAAAACTTGGTAGATCTGTAGTAAACTACAAGTTCCCGGATGTTTCTACTGATCCGGGAAAATTTCTCAGTCTGTAACGGACCAGTCTACCTGGCGTACTGTTTCCCACAATGCACGGCGCTGATGGCGTTTGTCAGTTTGGGGGCGCTCAGGTTGAGGTGAATTACTGACACCTACTGGAATAAATCA
>RPOG01004728.1:7968-18796 GCA_008086565.1 Thalassoma bifasciatum
TGGGAATCTGGGTTTTAACCTATTTCATGCAGTCTAAACTAGGTACTGAATGTACTTTGACTGTCCTCAATGCTAGAAATATGGGTTTTAACTTATATATCCAGTCTAAACTTGGTACTGAATGTACTTTGACTGGCCTCAATGCTAGAAATCTGGGTTTTTACTTATTTTATACAGTCAAAACTAGGTACTAATTGTACTTTGACTGGCCTAAATGCTTGAAATCTGGGTTTTAACTTATTTCTCCAGTCTAAACTAGTAACTGAATGTACTTTGACTGGCCTCAATGCTAGAAATCTGGGTTTTTACTTATTTTATACAGTCTAAACTAGTAACAGAATGTACTTTGACTGGCCTCAATGCTGGGAATCTGGGTTTTTACCTATTTCATGCAGTCTAAACTAGGTTATAAATGCACTTTGAATGGCCTAAATGCTAGAAATCTGGGTTGAATCTATTTAAACAGTCTAAACTTGGTTTTAAATGTACACCGACAGGCCTGAACCCTAGAGATCTGGTTTTAACTTTTTAAATACAGTATAAACTTGGTCATAAATTTAGTTTGACTGGCCTCAAATCTAGAAATCTTGGTTTTAGCCTATTTTATACAATAGAAACTTTCTTATAAATGTACTTTGATTGGCCCCAATGCTTGAAATCTGGGTTTTCACTTATTTTATACAGTCTAAACTTGGTTATGAAAGTGCTTTGACAGGCCTGAATGCCAAAAATCTGTTTTTTTTAATGTATTTTATACAGTCTGGACCTGGTGAAAAATGCAGTTTGACTCGCCTGAATGCTTGAAATCTGGGTTTTAACCAATTTTATACAGTATACAATTGCTTATAAATGTACCTTGACTGGCCTGAATTTTAGATATCAGGGTTTTAACCTATTTAATACAGTCTAAACTTGGTTTTGAATGCACTTTGACTGGCCTCAATGCTGGAAATCTGGGTTTAAACCTATTTTATGCAGTCTAAAATAGGAATTGAATGGACTTTGACTGGTTTTAATGCTAGAAATCTGGGTTTTAACCTATTTAATTAAGTCTAAATTTGCTAATATATGCACTTTGACTGGCCTGAATGCTTGAAATCTGGGTTTAAACATACTTTATACAGTATAAATTTACTTATTAATGTACTTTGACTGGCCTGAATGCTAAAAATTGAAATCTGGGTTTTAACGTATTTTATACAGTCTAAACTTGGTGAAGATGCTATTTGACTGGCCTCAATGCTATTTTATTTAGTAGAAACTGTCTTATAGTTTTATAGTTGTCAGTTGACCGGCCTTTATGCTAGAAATCTGGGTTTTAATGTATTTTAACCAGTTTTAACTTGGTCATAAATGCACTTTTACTGGCCTTAATGCTCGAAATCTGGGTATTAACCGAATTTTAACAGTCTAAAAGTGGTGAAAGATGTACACCAACAGGCCTGAACCCTAGAAATCTGGGTTCAAACCTTTCTAATACAGTAATAGCAGGGTTCTGAATGCACTGTGACTGGCCTTAATACTAGAAATCTGGGCTTAAAGCGACTTTATACAGTCTAAACTAGGTTTAAAATGTACTTTGACTGGCCTCAATGCTAGAAATCTGGGTTTAAACATGATTTATTTCATCTAAACTTGGTTTTGAATGCACTTTGACTGGCCTCAATACTAGAAATCTGGGTTTAAACTTATTTTATACAGTCAAAACTTGATTATATATGTGAGTTGACTGGCCTCTATGCTAGAAATCTGGGTTTAAAGCCACTTTATACAGTCTGAACTAGGAACTGATTGCACTTTGACTGACCTGAATGCTAAAAATCTGGGATTCCACTTATTTTATCCAGTCTAAANGAAAGATGTACACCAACAGGCCTGAACCCTAGAAATCTGGGTTCAAACCTTTCTAATACAGTAATAGCAGGGTTCTGAATGCACTGTGACTGGCCTTAATACTAGAAATCTGGGCTTAAAGCGACTTTATACAGTCTAAACTAGGTTTAAAATGTACTTTGACTGGCCTCAATGCTAGAAATCTGGGTTTAAACATGATTTATTTCATCTAAACTTGGTTTTGAATGCACTTTGACTGGCCTCAATACTAGAAATCTGGGTTTAAACTTATTTTATACAGTCAAAACTTGATCATATATGTGAGTTGACTGGCCTCTATGCTAGAAATCTGGGTTTAAAGCCACTTTATACAGTCTGAACTAGGAACTGATTGCACTTTGACTGACCTGAATGCTAAAAATCTGGGATTCCACTTATTTTATCCAGTCTAAATTTGCTTAAAAATGCACTTTGACTGACCTGAATTTTAGAAATCTGGGTTTAAACCTATTTCATACAGTCTAAAAAGGGTTAAAAATGTACTTTGACCGGCCTCAATGCTGGNTTTTGAATGCACTGTGACTGGTTTTAATGCTAGACATCTGGGTTTTCACCTATTTTGTGCAGTGTAAACTTGGCCTTAAATGCACTTTGACTGGCCTCAATGCTAGAAATCTGGGTTTGAACTGATTTCATCCAGTCTTAGCTATGTTCTGAATGTAATTTGACTGGCCGAAATGCTTGAAATCTGGGTTTTAACTTATTTTATCCAGTCTAAACTTGGTTTTAAATGAACTTTGTCAGGCCTGAATTCTAGAAATCTGAGTTTTAACGTATTGTATACAGTCTAAACTTGGTGAAAAATGCACTTTGACAGGCCTCAATACTAGAAATCTGGGTTTTTACCTTTTTTATACAGCATACACTTGGTTATAAATGTACTTTGACCGGCCTGAATTCTCGAAATCTGTGGTTTTACTTGTTTTCTACAGTCTAAACTTGGTTTTGAATGCACTTTGTTTGGCCTCAATGCTAGAAATCTGGATTTAACCTATTTTATACTGTATACATTTGTTTGTAAATGTACACTGACAGGCCTGAACCCTAGAAATATTGGTTTAACTTTTTGAATACAGTAAAAACTCGGTGATAAATGTACTTTGACAGGCCTAAATGCTAGAAATCTGGGTTGAACCTATTTAAACAGTCTAAACTTGGTTTTAAATGTACACCGACAGGCCTGAACCCTAGAGATCTGGGTTTAACTTTTTTAATACAGTATAAACTTGGTTGTAAATTTAGTTTGAATGGCCTCAAAGCTAGAAATCTTGGTTTTAGCCTATTTTATACAATAGAAACTTTCTTTTAAATGTACTTTGATTGGCCCCAATGCTTGAAATCTGGGTTTTCACTTATTTTATACAGTCTAAACTTGGTTATGAAAGTGCTTTGACAGGCCTGAATGCCAAAAATCTGTTGTTTTTAACGTATTTTATACAGTCTGGACCTGGTGAAAAATGCAGTTTGACTCGCCTGAATGCTTGAAATCTGGGTTTTAACCAATTTTATACAGTATACAATTGCTTATAAATGTACCTTGACTGGCCTGAATTTTAGAAATCAGGGTTTTAACGTATTTTATACAGTCTAAACTTGGTGAAGATGCTATTTGACTGGCCTCAAAGCTAGAAATCTTGGTTTTAGCCTATTTTATACAATAGAAACTTTCTTATAAATGTACTTTGATTTGCCCCAATGCTTGAAATCTGGGTTTTCACTTATTTTATACAGTCTGTGCTTGGCTACGAAAGTGCTTTGAAAGGCCTGAATGCCAAAAATCTGTTTTTTTAACGTATTTTATACAGTCTGAACCTGGTGAAAAATGCACTTTGACTCGCCTGAATGCTTGAAATCTGGGTTTTAACCAATTTTATACAGTCTATACTTGGTGAAAAATGCACTTTGACTGGCCTCAATGCTAGAAATCTTGGTTTAAGCCCATTTTATTCAGTCGAAACTTCCTTATATTTGTCCTTTGACAGGCCTAAATGCTCGAAATCTGGGTTTTAATGTATTTAATACAGTCTAAATTTGGTCATAAATGCACTTTGACTGGCCTCAATGCTTGAAATCTGGGTTTTATCTGATATTAAACAGTCTAAACTTGGTGAAAAATGTACACCAACAGGCCTGAACCCTAGAAATCAAGGTTTAAACCTTTCTTATACAATAATAGCAGGGTTCTGAAAGTACTTTGACTGGTCTTAATACTCCAAAATCTGGGCTTAAAGCGACTTTATACAGTCTAAACTAGGTTTAAAATGTACTTTGACTAGCCTCAATGCTAGAAATCTGGGTTTTACCTTGATTTATTTCATCTAAACTTGGTTTTGAATGCACTTTGACTGGCCTCAATACTAGAAATCTGGGTTTAAACTTTTTTTATACAGTCAAAACTTGATTATTTATGTAAGTTGACTGGCGTCTATGCTCGATATCTGGGTTTAAAGCAACTTTATACAGTCTGAACTAGGAACTGAATGCACTTTGACTGGCCTGAATGCTAGAAATCTGGGGTTTAACTTATTTTATACAGTCTTAACTTGATTATTTATGTAAGTTGACTGGTGTCTATGCTAGAAATCTTGGTTTAAAGCCACTTTATACAGTCTGAACTAGGAACTGAATGTACTTTGACTGGCCTCAATGCTGGAAATCTGGATTTAAACTTATTTTTTACAGTCTAAACTTGATTATATATGTATGTTGACTGGCCTCAATGCTAGAATTATGGGTTTTAACTTGTTTTATTTCATCTAAACTTGGTTATAAATGCACTTTGAATGGCCTCGACTCTAGAAATCTTGGTTTTTACCTATTTTATACAGTCTAAAATTGCTTATAAATGCACTTTGACTGGCCTTAATGCTAGAAATCTGGGTGTTAACTTGTATGAAACAGTCTAAATTTGCTTAGAAATGCACTTTGACTGGTTTTAAAGAGAGAAATCTCGGATTTAACCCATTAATACAGTCTAAACAAGGTACTGAATGTGCATTGACTGGCCTCAATGCTACAAATCTGGGTTTAAACTTGTTATATTTCATCTAAACTTGGTTTTAAATGCACTTTGACTGGCCTTAATGCTAGAAATATGGGTTTAAACCTATTTTAAAACATTCTAAACTTGGTTTTAAATGCACTTTGACTGACCTCTATGCTAGAAATCTGGGTTTAAAGCCAATTGATAGTCTAAACTTGGTGATAAATGCTCTTTGACTGGTTTCATTGCTAGAAACCTGGGTTTAAAGTTACTTTATACAGTCTAAACTTGCTTATAATAAATGTACTTTGACTGGCCTTAATGCTAGAAATCTGGGTTTTAACTCATTTTATACAGTCTAAACTGGGAACTGAAGGCACTTTGACTGGCCTCAATGCTAGAAATCTGGGTTTAAGGCCAATTGAAAGTCTAAACTTGGTTAAAAATGCACCTTTGACTGGTTTTAATGCTAGAAATCTGGGTTTTAACTCATTTTATACAGTTTAAACTTGATTTTGTATGCACTCTGACTGGCCTCAATGCAAGAAATCTGGGTTTTAAGCGACTTTATACAGTCTAAACTTGGTTATAAATGTACTTTGACTGGTTTTAATGATAGAAATCTTGGTTCTAACCTATTTTATACAGTCTTAACGAGAAACTGAATGTGCTTTGACTGGCCTCAATGCTAGAAATCTGGGTTTTAGCTGGTTTTATGTCATCTAAACTTGATTATAAATGCGCTTTGAATGGGTTTAATGCTAGAAATCTGGGTTTTAACCTATTTTATACAGTCTAAACTTGCTTATAAATGCACTTTGACTGGCCTCAATGCTAGAAATCTGGGATTTCACCTATTTTATACAGTCAAAACTTGGTTATAAATGCACTTTGAATGGCCTCAATGCTAGAAATCTGGGTTTTTACCTATTTTATTCAGTGGAAACTTGGTTTTGAATGCACTTTGAATGGCCTGAATGCTTGAAACCTGGGATTTCACCTATTTTATACAGTCTTAACTAGGAATTGAATGTACTTCGACTGGGTTTAATGCTAGAAATCTGGGTTTTAACCTCCGGTCTGAAAAAATGAGACAACACGGAAGTGCTAAAAAGCTGCTGTTCCTCTAGTGACCGCTTGAGGCTGGCTCCAGAAGCACCAGAAGTACTGTATTAGCAGACGGGAAAAAGGCCATTTTCAGAGCCGTGATCGGCGTATTTAAAGCCTGGTACAAACTCTATCTCCCGTCTGTTTCGCTAATTTTGCTAACGGCTCCCACTGTGAGGGGGATGAATTTTTTTCTGACTCGGCCGTTTGGAAGATATTAGGACTAAGAGCTTACCCAATCAGAGCCACAGCACAGATCACGTGACTGACGGGTGCCCAATAGCTGTGAGTTTGGGCACTCGTCACTCCTCCCACTTCCAATATGGCCGCGCCCGTCGTTTAGCCTCAAAACAGAGCTGCAGTAACAGATGTCACGGAGACTACGTCCATAACTTGTATGAAACAGTCTAAATTTGCTTAGAAATGCACTTTGACTGGTTTTAAAGAGAGAAATCTCGGATTTAACCCATTAATACAGTCTAAACAAGGTACTGAATGTGCATTGACTGGCCTCAATGCTACAAATCTGGGTTTAAACTTGTTATATTTCATCTAAACTTGGTTTTAAATGCACTTGACTGGCCTTAATGCTAGAAATCTGGGTTTAAACCTATTTTATTCAGTCTAAACTTGGTTTTGAATGCACTTTGACTGGCCTTAATGCTAGAAAACTGGGTTTTTACCTATTTTATACGGTATGAATTTGCTAATAAATGTCCATTGACTGGCCTGAATGCTAGAAATCTGGGTTTAAACTTATTTTATACAGTCTAAACTAGGTACTCAATGTACTTTGACTGGGCTTAATACTAGAAATCTGGGTTTTAACCTATTTAATTCAGTGTAAACTAGGTACTCAATGTACTTTGACTGGCCCCAATGCTAGAAATCTGGGTTTTAGGTGACTTTTTATAGTCTAAACTTGGTTATAAATGCACTTTGACTGGCCTCAATGTAAGAAATCTGAGTTTAAACCTATTTTAAAACAGTCTAAACTTGGTTATGAATGCACTTTGACTGGCCTCAATGCTAGAAATCTGGGTTTTAAGCCACTTTATTCAGTCTAAACGTGGTTATGAATGTACTTTGACTGGTTTTAATGCTAGACATCTGGGTTTCAACTTGTTTTATTTCATCTAAACTTTGTTTTGAATGCACTTTGACTGGCCCAAATGCTTGTTATCTGGGTTTTAGCCAGTCTAATCTAGACACTGAATGAAATTTGACTGGCCTCAATGCTAGATTTCTGGGTTTTAAGGCAATTGATACAGTCTCATATTGATTACAAATGTACTTTGACTGGCCTCAATGCTAGAAATCTGGGATTTAACCTATTTTATACAGTAGAAATTTGCTTATAAATGTAGTTTGACTGGCCTGAATACGAGAAATCTGGGTTTTAACTTATTTTATACAGTTGTAACTTGCTAATAAATGTTTTTGACTGGCCGGAAATGCTAAACAGGGTTTAAAATGTACTTTGACTGGCCTCAATGCTAGAAATCTGGGTTTTAAGTTGTTTTATGCAGTCTAAACTTGGTTTTAAATTTACTTTGACTGGCCTCAGTGCAAGAAATCTGGTTTTTAACTTGTTCTATACAATCTTAACTTGGTTAAAATGCACTTTGAATGGTTTTAATTCGAGAAATCCGAGTTTTTAGTGACTTTATATAGTCCAAACAAGGTTTAAGATGTACTTTGACTGGCCTCAATGCTAGAAATCTGGGTTTGAACTCATTTTATTTCATCTAAACTTGTTTTTAAATTTACTTTGACTGTCATCAATGGTAGAAATCTTGGTTTGAACTTATTTTGTTTCATCTAAACTTGGTTTAAAATGCATTTTGACTGGCCTGAATGCTAGAAATCTGTATTTGATCTCATTTTATTTAATCTGAACTTCGTTTTAAATGTATTTTGACTGGTTTAAATGCTAGAAATCTGGGTTGGAACTCATTTCATACAGTCGAAACTTGGTTTTTAATGCACTTTGACTGGCCTCAATACTCGAAATCTGGGTTATAAGTGACTTTATACAGTCTAAACCTGCTTTTAAATGTACTTTGACTGGCCTCAATGCTAGAAATCTGGGTCCGAACCTATTAAATACAGTGCAAACTTGGTTATAAATGCACTTTGACTGGTTTAATGCTAGAAATCTGAGATTTAACCCATTTTATACAGTCTAAACTAGGTTGAAAAAGTACTTTGACTGGCCTCAATGCTAGAAATCTGGGTTTTAACTTATTTTATACAGTATTTACTTGGTTATAAATGTATTTTGACTGGCTTTATTGCTAGAAATCTGAGATTTAACCCATTTTATACAGTCTAAACTAGGTTGAAAAAGTACTTTGACTGGCCTGAATGCCAGAAATCTTGGTTTAAACTTATTTTATCTAAACTTGGTTTTGAATGCACTCTGACTGGTTTTAATGCTAGAAATCTGGGTTTTTACCTATTTTATACAGTATAAATTTGCTAATAAATGACCATTGACTGGCCTGAATGCTAGAAATCTGGGTTTAAACTTATTTTATACAGTCTAAACTAGGTACTCAATGTACTTTGACTGGGCTTAATACTAGAAATCTGGGTTTTAATCTATTTAATTCAGTGTCAACTAGGTACTCAATGTACTTTGACTGGCCCCAATACTCGAAATCTGGGTTATAAGTGACTTTATACAGTCTAAACCTGCTTTTAAATGTACTTTGACTGGCCTGAATGCTAGAAATCTGGGTTTTTTCCCCTATGTCATGCAGTCTAAACTTGCTGATAAATGCACTTTGACTGGCATGAATGCTAGAAATCTGGGATTTCACCAATTTTTTTCAGTCTAAACTAGGAACTGAATTTACTTTGACTGGCCTCAATGCTAGAAATCTGGGTTTTAAGCCACTTTATTCAGTCTAAACGTGGTTATGAATGTACTTTGACTGGTTTTAATGCTAGACATCTGGGTTTCAACTTGTTTTATTTCATCTAAACTTTGTTTTGAATGCACTTTGACTGGCCTCAATACTCTAAATCTTGGTTATAAGTGACTTTATACAGTCTAAACCTGCTTCTCACTGGGTTTTAAGTGACTTGATATAGTCTAAACTTGGTATTGAATGCACTTTGACTGGTTTTAATGCTAGAAATCTGGGTTTGAAATTATTTTATTCAGTACAAAACTTGGTTATAAATGCACTTTGACTGGTTTTAATTTGAGATATCTGGGTTTTGACTTATTTTTTTCAGAATCAACTTGCTTATAAATGTACTTTGTCTTGCCTCAATGCTGGAAATCAGGGTCTGAGTTCATGTTATTTCATCTAAATTTGGTTTTAAATGCAATTGACTGGCCTCAATGCTAGAAATCTAGGTTTTAACTTATTTAATACAGTCAAAACTTAGTTAAAAATACACTTTGACTGGCCCTAAATACCAGAAATCTGGGTTTTAACTTATTTTATACAGTCAAAACTTGGTTATAAATGTACTTTGACTGGTTTAATGCCAAAAATCTGGGTTTAAATAGTTTTATTTCATCTAAACTTGGTTTTAAATGCACTTTGACTGGCCTTAATGCTAGAAATCTGGGTTTTAACTTAATTTATTTCATCTAAACTAGGTTTAAAATGTACTTTGACTGGTTTTAATACTAGATATCTGGGTTTATACTTATTTTATACAGTCTACACTAGGTACTGAATGTACTTTGACTGGCCTCAATGCTAGAAATCTGGGGTTTCACCGATTTTATACAGTCTGAACTTGCTGATGAATGCACTTTGACTGGTTTTAATGCTAGAAATCGCAGTTTAAACATATTTTATACAGTCTAAACTAGTTTATGAATGTACTTTGACAGACCTCAATGCTAGAAATCTGGGTTTAAACTTATTTTTTACACTATAAATTTGCATATAAATGCACTTTGACCGGCCTTAATGCTAGAAATCTGGATTTTAACTCGTTTTATTTAATCTAAACTAAGTTTTAAATGCACTTTGACTGGCCTCAATACTAGAAATCTGGGTTTTTAACTTATTTTATATAGATGAAACTTGATTATAAATTTACTTTGACTGGTATTAATGCTAGACATCTCAGTTTAAACTCATTTTATACAGTCTGAACTTGGTTTTAAATACATTAATACTGGCCTGAATGCTAGAAATCTGGGATTTTACTTGTTTTATCTAATCTAAACTTTGTTTAAATGCACTTTGACTGGCCTTATTGCTAGATATCTGTGTTTTAACTTGTTTTATTTCTTCTAAACATGATTATAAATGCACTATGACTGGCCTCAATGCTACAAATCTGGGTTTAAACTTATCTTATACAGTCTTAACTTGCTTATGAATGTATTTTAACTAGCCTCAATGCTGGAAATCTGGGTTTGAACTCATTTTATTTAATCAAAACTAGGTTTAAAATGTACTTTGACTGGCCTCAATGCTAGAAATCTGGGATTTAACTTATTTTAAACAGATGAAACTTTATTATAAATTTATTTTGACTGGCCTGAATGCTAGAAATCTGGGTTTTAACTTGTTCTATTTAATCTAAACTTTGATAAATGCACTTTGACTGGCCTTTATGCTAGAAATCTGTGATTTAACCTATTTTATGTGGTCTTAACTTGTTTTTAAATGCACTTTGAATGGCCCTTATGGTAGAAGTCTTGATTTAAACTTATCTTATACAGTTCAAAATTGCTGATAAATGTACTTTTTACTGGCCTCAATTCTAGAAATCTGGGTTTAAACTTATTTTATACAGTCTAAACTTACTTATAAATGTATTTTAACTAGCCTCAATGCTGGAAATCTGGGTTTGAACTCATTTTAT
>RPOG01004728.1:19474-38531 GCA_008086565.1 Thalassoma bifasciatum
TTGACTGGCCTCAATGTAAGAAATCTGGGTTTAAACCTATTTTAAAACAGTCTGAACTTGGTTATGAATGCACTTTGACTGGCCTCAATGTAAGAAATCTGAGTTTAAACCTATTTTAAAACAGTCTAAACTTGGTTATGAATGCACTTTGACTGGCCTCAATGCTAGAAATCTGGGTTTTAAGCCACTTTATTCAGTCTAAACGTGGTTATGAATGTACTTTGACTGGTTTTAATGCTAGACATCTGGGTTTCAACTTGTTTTATTTCATCTAAACTTTGTTTTGAATGCACTTTGACTGGCCTCAATACTCTAAATCTTGGTTATAAGTGACTTTATACAGTCTAAACCTGCTTCTCACTGGGTTTTAAGTGACTTGATATAGTCTAAACTTGGTATTGAATGCACTTTGACTGGTTTTAATGCTAGAAATCTGGGTTTGAAATTATTTTATTCAGTACAAAACTTGGTTATAAATGCACTTTGACTGGTTTTAATTTGAGATATCTGGGTTTTGACTTATTTTTTTCAGAATCAACTTGCTTATAAATGTACTTTGTCTTGCCTCAATGCTGGAAATCAGGGTCTGAGTTCATGTTATTTCATCTAAATTTGGTTTTAAATGCAATTGACTGGCCTCAATGCTAGAAATCTAGGTTTTAACTTATTTAATACAGTCAAAACTTAGTTAAAAATACACTTTGACTGGCCCTAAATACCAGAAATCTGGGTTTTAACTTATTTTATACAGTCAAAACTTGGTTATAAATGTACTTTGACTGGTTTAATGCCAAAAATCTGGGTTTAAATAGTTTTATTTCATCTAAACTTGGTTTTAAATGCACTTTGACTGGCCTTAATGCTAGAAATCTGGGTTTTAACTTAATTTATTTCATCTAAACTAGGTTTAAAATGTACTTTGACTGGTTTTAATACTAGATATCTGGGTTTATACTTATTTTATACAGTCTACACTAGGTACTGAATGTACTTTGACTGGCCTCAATGCTAGAAATCTGGGGTTTCACCGATTTTATACAGTCTGAACTTGCTGATGAATGCACTTTGACTGGTTTCAATGCTAGAAATCGCAGTTTAAACATATTTTATACAGTCTAAACTAGTTTATGAATGTACTTTGACAGACCTCAATGCTAGAAATCTGGGTTTAAACTTATTTTTTACACTATAAATTTGCATATAAATGCACTTTGACCGGCCTTAATGCTAGAAATCTGGATTTTAACTCGCTTAATTTATTCTAAACTAAGTTTTAAATGCACTTTGACTGGCCTCAATACTAGAAATCTGGGTTTTAACTTATTTTATATAGATGAAACTTGATTATAAATTTACTTTGACTGGTATTAATGCTAGACATCTCAGTTTAAACTCATTTTATACAGTCTGAACTTGGTTATAAATACATTAATACTGGCCTGAATGCTAGAAATCTGGGATTTTACTTGTTTTATCTAATCTAAACTTTGTTTAAATGCACTTTGACTGGCCTTATTGCTAGATATCTGTGTTTTAACTTGTTTTATTTCTTCTAAACATTATTATAAATGCACTATGACTGGCCTCAATGCTACAAATCTGGGTTTAAACTTATCTTATACAGTCTTAACTTGCTTATAAATGTATTTTAACTAGCCTCAATGCTGGAAATCTGGGTTTGAACTCATTTTATTTAATCAAAACTAGGTTTAAAATGTACTTTGACTGGCCTCAATGCTAGAAATCTGGGATTTAACTTATTTTAAACAGATGAAACTTTATTATAAATTTATTTTGACTGGCCTGAATGCTAGAAATCTGGGTTTTAACTTGTTCTATTTAATCTAAACTTTGATAAATGCACTTTGACTGGCCTTTATGCTAGAAATCTGTGATTTAACCCTTTTTTATGCGGTCTTAACTTGTTTTTAAATGCACTTTGTATGGCCCTTATGGTAGAAGTCTTGATTTAAACTTATCTTATACAGTTCAAAATTGCTGATAAATGTACTTTTTACTGGCCTCAATTCTAGAAATCTGGGTTTAAACTTATTTTATACAGTCTAAACTTACTTATAAATGTATTTTAACTAGCCTCAATGCTGGAAATCTGGGTTTGAACTCATTTTATACAGTCTAAACTAGGTTTAAAATGTACTTTGACTGGTTTTTATACTAGAAATCTGGGTTTTAACTTATTTAATACAGTTGAAACTTGCGTATATATGTTCTTTGACTGGCCTCAATGCTAGAAATTTGGGTTTAAACTTATTTTATACAGTCTACACGAGGTAGTGAATGTACTTTGACTGGCCTGAATACTAGAAATCTGGGTTTTAACCTATTTTATACAGTCTAAACTAGTTTATGAACGTACTCTGACAGGCCTCAATGCTAGAAATCTGGGTTTTAACTTATTTTTTACAGTATAAATTTGCATATAAATGCACTTTGACTGGCCTGAATGCTAGAAATCTGGGATTTAACTTGTTTTATTTCATCTAAACTTGGTTTTAAATGCACTTTGACTGGCCTTATTGCTAGATATCTGGATTTTAACTTGTTTAATTTCATCTAAACTTGATTATGAATGCACTATGACTGGCCTCAATGCTACAAATCTGGGTTTTAAGCCACTTTATTCAGTTTAAACTTGGTTTTGAATGTCCTTTGACTGGCCTCAATGCTAGAAATCTGGGTTTTAACTTATTTTATACAGTCAAAACTTGGTTATAAATGTACTTTGACTGGTTTAATGCCAAAAATCTGGGTTTAAATAGTTTTATTTCATCTAAACTTGGTTTTAAATGCACTTTGACTGGCCTTAATGCTAGAAATCTGGGTTTTAACTTAATTTATTTCATCTAAACTAGGTTTAAAATGTACTTTGACTGGTTTTAATACTAGATATCTGGGTTTATACTTATTTTATACAGTCTACACTAGGTACTGAATGTACTTTGACTGGCCTCAATGCTAGAAATCTGGGGTTTCACCGATTTTATACAGTCTGAACTTGCTGATGAATGCACTTTGACTGGTTTTAATGCTAGAAATCGCAGTTTAAACATATTTTATACAGTCTAAACTAGTTTATGAATGTACTTTGACAGACCTCAATGCTAGAAATCTGGGTTTAAACTTATTTTTTACACTATAAATTTGCATATAAATGCACTTTGACCGGCCTTAATGCTAGAAATCTGGATTTTAACTCGTTTTATTTAATCTAAACTAAGTTTTAAATGCACTTTGACTGGCCTCAATACTAGAAATCTGGGTTTTTAACTTATTTTATATAGATGAAACTTGATTATAAATTTACTTTGACTGGTATTAATGCTAGACATCTCAGTTTAAACTCATTTTATACAGTCTGAACTTGGTTTTAAATACATTAATACTGGCCTGAATGCTAGAAATCTGGGATTTTACTTGTTTTATCTAATCTAAACTTTGTTTAAATGCACTTTGACTGGCCTTATTGCTAGATATCTGTGTTTTAACTTGTTTTATTTCTTCTAAACATGATTATAAATGCACTATGACTGGCCTCAATGCTACAAATCTGGGTTTAAACTTATCTTATACAGTCTTAACTTGCTTATGAATGTATTTTAACTAGCCTCAATGCTGGAAATCTGGGTTTGAACTCATTTTATAATTAGTTTTGATCCAAATTTTACATGAAACTGACCGGAGTTACGATCTTTAGACCCTAAATTGAATAAAATTTGTCTACTTTGAAATAATATTTAAATAAAACTGACCGGACTTACGATCTTTAGACCCAAAATTGAACAAGATATTAATCTAAACTTTGATAAATGCACTTTGACTGGCCTTTATGCTAGAAATCTGGGTTTTTACCTATTTTATACAGTATAAATTTGCTAATAAATGACCATTGACTGGCCTGAATGCTAGAAATCTGGGTTTAAACTTATTTTATACAGTCTAAACTAGGTACTCAATGTACTTTGACTGGGCTTAATACTAGAAATCTGGGTTTTAATCTATTTAATTCAGTGTCAACTAGGTACTCAATGTACTTTGACTGGCCCCAATGCTAGAAATCTGGGTTTTGAGTGACTTTATATAGTCTAAACTTGGTTATAAATGCACTTTGACTGGCCTCAATGTAAGAAATCTGGGTTTAAACCTATTTTAAAACAGTCTGAACTTGGTTATGAATGCACTTTGACTGGCCTCAATGTAAGAAATCTGAGTTTAAACCTATTTTAAAACAGTCTAAACTTGGTTATGAATGCACTTTGACTGGCCTCAATGCTAGAAATCTGGGTTTTAAGCCACTTTATTCAGTCTAAACGTGGTTATGAATGTACTTTGACTGGTTTTAATGCTAGACATCTGGGTTTCAACTTGTTTTATTTCATCTAAACTTTGTTTTGAATGCACTTTGACTGGCCCAAATGCTTGTTATCTGGGTTTTATCCAGTCTAATCTAGACACTGAATGAAATTTGACTGGCCTCAATGCTAGATTTCTGGGTTTTAAGCCAATTGATACAGTCTCATATTGATTACAAATGTACTTTGACTGGCCTCAATGCTAGAAATCTGGGATTTAACCTATTTTATACAGTAGAAATTTGCTTATAAATGTACTTTGACTGGCCTGAATACGAGAAATCTGGGTTTTAACTTATTTTATACAGTTGTAACTTGCTAATAAATGTTTTTGACTGGCTGGAAATGCTAAACAGGGTTTAAAATGTACTTTGACTGGCCTCAATGCTAGAAATCTGGGTTTTAAGTTGTTTTATGCAGTCTAAACTTGGTTTTAAATTTACTTTGACTGGCCTCAATGCAAGAAATCTGGTTTTTAACTTGTTCTATACAATCTTAACTTGGTTAAAATGCACTTTGAATGGTTTTAATTCGAGAAATCCGAGTTTTTAGTGACTTTATATTGTCCAAACAAGGTTTAAGATGTACTTTGACTGGCCTCAATGCTAGAAATCTGGGTTTGAACTCATTTTATTTCATCTAAACTTGTTTTTAAATTTACTTTGACTGTCATCAATGGTAGAAATCTTGGTTTGAACTTATTTTGTTTCATCTAAACTTGGTTTAAAATGCATTTTGACTGGCCTGAATGCTAGAAATCTGTATTTGATCTCATTTTATTTAATCTGAACTTCGTTTTAAATGTATTTTGACTGGTTTAAATGCTAGAAATCTGGGTTGGAACTCATTTAATACAGTCGAAACTTGGTTTTTAATGCACTTTGACTGGCCTAAATACTCGAAATCTGGGTTATAAGTGACTTTATACAGTCTAAACCTGCTTTTAAATGTACTTTGACTGGCCTCAATGCTAGAAATCTGGGTCCGAACCTATTAAATACAGTGCAAACTTGGTTATAAATGCACTTTGACTGGTTTAATGCTAGAAATCTGAGATTTAACCCATTTTATACAGTCTAAACTAGGTTGAAAAAGTACTTTGACTGGCCTCAATGCTAGAAATCTGGGTTTTTAACTTATTTTTTACAGTATAAATTTGCATATAAATGCACTTTGACTGGCCTGAATGCTAGAAATCTGGGATTTAACTTGTTTTATTTCATCTAAACTTGGTTTCAAATGCACTTTGACTGGCCTTATTGCTAGATATCTGGATTTTAACTTGTTTAATTTCATCTAAACTTGATTATGAATGCACTATGACTGGCCTCAATGCTACAAATCTGGGTTTTAAGCCACTTTATTCAGTTTAAACTTGGTTTTGAATGTCCTTTGACTGGCCTCAATGCTAGAAATCTGGGTTTAAACTTATTTTATACAGTCTAAACTTGCTTATAAATGTATTTTAACTAGCCTCAATGCTGGAAATCTGGGTTTGAACTCATTTGATACAGTCTAAACTAGGTTTAAAATGTACTTTGACTGGTTTTTATACTAGAAATCTGGGTTTTAACTTATTTTATACATTCTAAACTAAGAACTGAATAAACTTTGACTGGCCTCAATGCTAGAAATCTGGGTTTTAACCCATTTTATTCAGTTTAAACTTGGTTTTTGAATGTCCTTTGACTGATGTCAATGCTAGAAATTTGGGTTTAAACTTATCTTATACAGTCTAAACTTGCTTATAAATGTATTTTAACTAGCCTCAATGCTGGAAATCTGGGTTTGAACTCATTTTATTTCATCAAAACTAGGTTAAAAATGTACTTTGACTGGTTTTAATACTAGAAATCTGGGTTTTAACTTATTTCATACAGTCAAAAATAGGTACTGAATGTTCTTTGACTGGCCTCAATGCTAGAAATCTGGGTTTAAACTTATTTTATACAGTCTACACAAGGTACTGTATGTACTTTGGCAGGCCTCAATGCTAAAAATCTGGGTGTTTACTTATTTTATAAAGTCAAAAAAGGGGTTTAAAATGTACTTTGACTGGCCTTTATGCTAGAAATCTGGGAATTCACTTATTTTATAAAGTCTTAATTTGCCAATTAATATCCTTTGACCTTCCCTTTTTTGTACAGTCTTAACCTGTTTTTAAATGCACTTTGACTGGCCTTTATGGTAGATGTCCTGATTTTAACTTATCTTATACAGTCTTAACTTGCTGATAAATGTACTTTGACTGGCCTCAATGCTGGAAATCTGGATTTTAACTTGTTTTATTTCATCTAAACTAGGTTTAAAATGTACTTTGACTGGTTTTAATCCTTGAAATCTGGGTTTTAACTTATTTTATACAGTCTAAACTAAGAACTGAATGTACTTTGACTGGGCTCAATGCTAGAAATCTGGGTTTTAACCCATTTCATACAGTCAAAAATAGGTACTGAATGTACTTTGACTGGCCTCAATGCTAGAAATCTGGGTTAAAACCTTTTTTATACAGTCTAAACTAGGTAATAAATGTACTTTGACTCACATCAATGCTAGAAATCAGGGTTTTAACCTATTTAATACAGTCGAAACTAGGTTTTAAATGTACTTTGACTGGTTTTAATGCTAGAAATTTGGGTTAAATCTATTTTATACAGTCTAAACTTGATTATATATGTTCTTTGACTGGCCTCAATGCTAGAAATCTGGGTTTAAATCTATTTTATACTGTATAAACTTGATTATATATGCACTTTGACTGGCCAGATGCTAGAAATCTGGGTTGTTTAACCTATTTTATGCAGTCGAAACTAGGTTTTAAATGTTCTTTGACTGGTTTTTATGCTAGAAATCTGGGTTTAATCTGTTTTATACAGTCTAAAGGAGATACTGAATGTGCTTTGACTGGCCAGATGCTAGAAATCTGGGTTGTTTAACCTATTTTATGCAGTCAAAACTAGGTTTTAAATGTACTTTGACTGGTTTTAATGCTAAAAATCTGGGTTTAATCTATTTTATACAGTCTAAAGGAGATACTGAATGTGCTTTGACTGGCCTGAATGCTAGAAATCTGGGTTAAAATCTATTTTATACAGTATTTACTTGCTTATAAATACACTTTGACTGGCCTCAATGCTAGAAATCTGGGATTTAACTTGTTTTATACAGTCTAAACTAGGTTATGATTGTACTCTGCTGGCCTCAATGCTAGAAATCTGAGATTTTACCTATTTTGTACAGATGTAACTTGGTTATAAATGTACTTTGACTGGCCTGAATGCTAGAAATCTGGGTTTTAGCTTATTTTATACAGTCGAAACTAAGTTGAAAATGTACTTTGATTGGCCCCATTGCTAGAAATCTGGGTTTTAACTTATTTTATACAGTCTAAACTTGGTTATTAATGTACTTTGACTCACCTCAATGCTAGAAATCAGGGATTTAACCTATTTAATACGGTCTAAACAGGGTTTTAAATGTACTTTGACTGGTTTTAATGCTAAAAATCTGGGTTTGAACTCATTTTATTTCATCGAAACTTGGTTATAAATGTACTTTGACTAGCCTCAATGCTAGAAATCTGGGTTTAAACTTATTTTATACAGTATTTACTTGCTTATAAATGTACTTTGACTGGCCTGAATGCTAGAAATCAGGGTTTTAACCAATTTTCTACAGTCTAAACAGGGTTTAAAATGTACTTTGACTGGTTTTAATGCTAAAAATCTGGGTTTGAACTCATTTTATTACATCTAAACTTGGTTTTATATGCACCTTGACTGGCCTCAATACTAGAAATCTGGGTTTGAACTCATTTTATTACATCTAAACTTGGTTATAAATGCACTTTGACTGGCCTCAATGCTAGAAATCTGGGTTTAAATATATTTATTTAATCTAAACTTGGTTTTATATGCACTTTGACTGGCCTCAATGCTAGAAATCTGGGTTTAAACATATTTTATACAGTCTAACTTGCTTATAAATGCACTTTGACTGACCTGAATGCTAGAAATCTGGGTTTAAACATATTTTATACAGTCTAAACTCGGTTATGATCTTACTTTGGCTGGCCTCAATGCTAGAAATCTAGGATTTAACTTGTTGTAATTCATCTAAACTTGGTTTTATATGCACTTTGACTGGCCTCAAAGCTAGAAATCTGGGATTTAACTTGTTTTATAAAGTAAAAACTTGGTTATAAATGCACTTTGACTGGCCTGAATGCTAGAAATCTGGGTTTAAACTTGTTTTAAACAGTATTTACTTGCTAATAAATGCACTTTGACTGGCCTCAATGCTAGAAATCTGGGTTTAAACATATTTTATACAGTCTAAACTAGGTTATGAATGTACTTTTACTGGCCTCAATGCAAGAAATTTGTGATTTAACTTGTTTTAAACAGTATTTAATTGCTTGTTAATCAACTTTGACTGGCCTCAATGCTAGAAATCTGGGTTTAAACTTGTTTTAAACAGTATTTACTTGCTAATAAATGCACTTTGACTGGCCTCAATGCTAGAAATCTGGGTTTAAACATATTTTATACAGTCTAAACTAGGTTATGAATGTACTTTTACTGGCCTCAATGCAAGAAATTTGTGATTTAACTTGTTTTAAACAGTATTTAATTGCTTGTTAATCAACTTTGACTGGCCTCAATGCTAGAAATCTGGGATTAAACTTGTTTAATTTCATCTAAACTTGGTTAACAATGCACTTTAACTGGCCTCAATGCTAGAAATCTGGTTTTTAACTTGTTTTATTTCATCTAAACTTGGTGAACAATGCACTTTGACTGGCCTCAATACTAGAAATCTGGTTTTTAACTTGTTTTATTTCATCTAAACTTTGTATTAAATGCACTTTGACTGACCTATATGCTAGAAATCTGGGTGTTTACCTTTAATGTTCAGTCAAAACAGGGTTTAAAATGTACCTTGACTGGCCTTAATGCCAGAAATCTGGGTCTGAACTCATATTATTTCATCTAAACTTGGTTATGAATGTTATTTGACTAGCCTCAATGCTAGAAATCTGGATTTTAACTTATTTTATACAGTATTTACTTGCTTATAAATGTACTTTGACTAGCCTGAATACTAGAAATCTGGGTTTAAAACCTATTTTATACAGTCTACACAGCGTTTAAAATGTACTTTGACTGGCCTGAATGCTAGAGTCTGGGTTTTAACTCATTTTATTACATCTAAACTCGGTTTGAAATGCACCTTGACTGGCCTCAATGCTAGAAATCTGGATTCAACCTGTTTTAAACAGACAAAACTTGGTTAAAATGCACTCTGACTGGTTTTAATGCTAGAAATCTGGGTTTAAACTTGTTTTATCTCATCTAAACTTGGTTTTATATGCACTCTGACTGGTTTTCATGCTAGAAATCTGGGTTTTAACTTGTTTCATACAGTATTGACTTGCTTATTAATGCACTTTGACTGGCGTCAATGCTAGAAATCTGGGTTTGAACATATTTTATACAGTTTAAACTAGGTTATGAATGTACTTTGACTGGCCTCAATGCTAGAAATCTGGGTTTTAACCTATTTAATACAGAATCAACCTGCTCATATATGTACTTTGACTGGCCTTAATGCTAGAAATCTGGGCTTTAGCTCATTTTATACAGTCAAAACTAGGTTTTAAATGTACTTTGATTGGCCCCATTGCTAGAAATCTGGGTTTTAACCTATTTTATACAGTCTAAACAGGGTTTTAAATGTACTGTGACTGGTTTTAATGCTAAAAATCTGGGTTTGAACTCATTTTATTTCATCTAAACTTGGTTATAAATGTACTTTGACTAGCCTGAATGCTAGAACTCTGGGTTTTATCCTATTTAATTCAGAATCAACCTGCTCATATATGTACTTTGAGTGGCCTTAATGCTAGAAATCTGGGTTTAAACCTATTTAATACATTCTAAACTAGGTTATAAATGTACTTTGACTGGCCTCAATGCTAGAAATCTGGGTTTTAACCTATTTTATACAGTCTAAACAGGGTTTAAAATGTACTTTGACTGGCCTGAATGCTAGAAATCTGGGTTTTAGCTCATTTTATTACATCTAAACTTGGTTTGAAATGCACCTTGACTGGCCTGAATGCTAGAAATCTGGGTTTTAACTTGTTTTATTTCATCTAAACTTGGTTAACAATGCACCTTGACTGGCCTGAATGCTAGAAATCTGGGTTTTAGCTCATTTTATTACATCTAAACTTGGTTTGAAATGCACCTTGACTGGCCTGAATGCTAGAAATCTGGGTTTTAACTTGTTTTATTTCATCTAAACTTGGTTAACAATGCACTTTGACTGGCCTTAATGCTAGAAATCTGGGTTTTAAGTTGTTATATTTCATCTAAACTTGGTGAACAATGCACTTTGACTGGCCTGAATGCCAGAAATCTGGGTTTGAACTTGTTTTATACAGTATTTACTTGCTTATAAATGCACTTTGACTGGCCTCAATGCTAGAAATCTGGGATTTAACTTGTTTTATACAGTCGTAACTTGGTTAACAATGCACTTTGACTGGCCTCAATGCTAGAAATCTGGGTTTTAACCTATTTAATACAGTCAAGCAAAACTTCTCATCATAAAAAACACTTGACAACATAAAAATAAATCGTTTTTTCTCAGGCTTTTTTATGGCACTCAATCGTTAACTACGCTCGTGGCTGTATAGTTGTTTTTACTTCAGCGATAGCATCAGTGCGCTAATCCCAGCATGCAATGCTGAGGTCTACTGAATTTCACTGCATAGTGCATAAATCAAGCGCCATCTAGTGGCTACTTTGAACCACAACAGTTAAATTACAGAAAATGCAAATTTCACAATCTCTCACAAATAGAGACGTTCCCTGAAATATTGTTTAGATACATCTTTAAATCCAAAGCTGTACTTTTATGGGGGTTACAAAAACTTGGTTATAAATGTACTGTATAAATACTTTGACTGGCCTCAATGCTAGAAATCTGGGTTTTAACTTATTTAATACAGTATTTACTTGCTTGTAAATGTACTTTGACTGGCCTGAATGTTAGAAATCTGGGTTTTAGCTCATTTTATTACATCTAAACTTGGTTTGAAATGCACCTTGACTGGCCTGAATGCTAGAAATCTGGGTTTTAACTTGTTTTATTTCATCTAAACTTGGTTAACAATGCACCTTGACTGGCCTGAATGCTAGAAATCTGGGTTTTA
This sequence comes from Thalassoma bifasciatum, assembly GCA_008086565.1. NCBI lineage: Eukaryota > Metazoa > Chordata > Actinopteri > Labriformes > Labridae > Thalassoma > Thalassoma bifasciatum. The sequence continues at coordinate 31,067 of RPOG01004728.1, forward strand.
GCTCATTTTATTACATCTAAACTTGGTGAACAATGCACTTTGACTGGCCTTAATGCTAGAAATCTGGGTTTTAAGTTGTTATATTTCATCTAAACTTTGTATTAAATGCACTTTGACTGGCCTGAATGCCAGAAATCTGGGTTTGAACTTGTTTTATACAATATTTACTTGCTTATAAATGCACTTTGACGGGCCTCAATGCTAGAAATCTGGGATTTAACTTGTTTTATACAGTTGAAACTTGGTTATAAATGCACTTTGACTGGCCTCAATGCTAGAAATCTGGGATTTAACTTGCTTTATACAGTCGTAACTTGGTTAACAATGCACTTTGACTGGCCTCAATGCTAGAAATCTGGGTTTTAACTTGTTTTATACAATATTTACTTGCTTATAAATGCACTTTGACGGGCCTCAATGCTAGAAATCTGGGATTTAACTTGTTTTATACAGTTGAAACTTGGTTATAAATGCACTTTGACTGGCCTCAATGCTAGAAATCTGGGATTTAACTTGCTTTATACAGTCGTAACTTGGTTAACAATGCACTTTGACTGGCCTCAATGCTAGAAATCTGGGTTTTAACCTATTTAATACAGTCAAGCAAAACTTCTCAACATAAAAAACACTTGACAACATAAAAATAAATTGTTTTTTCTCAGGCTTTTTTCTGGCACTCAATCGTTAACTACGCTCGTGGCTGTATCGTCGTTTTCACTTCAGAGATAGCATCAGTGCGCTAATCCCAGCATGCAATGCTGAGGTCTACTGAATTTCACTGTATAGTGCATAAATCAAGCGCCATCTAGTGGCTACTTTGAACCACAACAGTTAAATTACAGAAAATGCAAATTTCACAATCTCTCACAAATAGAGACGTTCCCTGAAATATTGTTCAGATACTTCTTTAAATCCAAAGCTGTACTTTTATGGGGGTTACAAAAACTTGGTTATAAATGTACTGTATAAATACTTTGACTGGCCTTAATGCTAGAAATCTGGGTTTAAACCTATTTAATACATTCTAAACTAGGTTGTAAATGTACTTTGACTGGCCTCAATGCTAGAAATCTGGGTTTTAACCTATTTTATACAGTCTAAACAGGGTTTAAAATGTACTTTGACTGGCCTGAAAGCCAGAAATCTGGGTTTGAACTTGTTTTATACAGTATTTACTTGCTTATAAATGCACTTTGACTGGCCTCAATGCTAGAAATCTGGGCTTAAACATATTTTATACAGTCTAAACTAGGTTATGAATGTACTTTGACTGGCCTCAATGCTAGAAATCTGGGTTTAAACATGATTTATACAGCAAAAACTTGGTTATAAATGTACTGTATAAATACTTTGACTGGCCTCAATGCTAGAAATCTGGGATTTAGCTTTTTCTATACAGTCTAAACAGGGTTTTAAATGTATTTTGACTGGTTTTGATGCTAAAAATCTGGGTTTGAACTCATTTTATTTCATTAAAACTTGGTTATGAATGTACTTTGACTGGCATCAAACCTAGAAATCTGGGTTTTAACTTAATTTATACAGCATTTACTTGGTTTTAAATGCACCTTGACTGGCCTTAATGCTAGAAATCTGGGTTTAAACTCATTTTATACAGTCTAAACTTGCTTATGAATGTACTTTGACTGGTTTTAAGGCTAGAAATCTGGGATATAACTAGTTTTATTTCATCTAAACTTGGTTTTAAATGCACTTTGACTGATCTCAATGCTAGAAATCTGGGTTTTAACTTGTTTTATTTCATCTAAACTTGGTTAACAATGCACTTTGACTGGCCTTAATGCTAGAAATCTGGGTTTTAAGTTGTTATATTTCATCTAAACTTTGTATTAAATGCACTTGACTGGCCTGAATGCCAGAAATCTGGGTTTGAACTTGTTTTATACAGTATTTACTTGCTTATAAATGCACTTTGACGGGCCTCAATGCTAGAAATCTGGGATTTAACTTGTTTTATACAGTTGAAACTTGGTTATAAATGCACTTTGACTGGCCTCAATGCTAGAAATCTGGGATTTTACATGTTTTATTCTATCTCAACTTGGTTTAAAATGCACTTTGACTGGCCTGAATGCTAGAAATCTGGGTTTTAACCTATTTAATACAGTCAAGCAAAACTTCTCAACATAAAAAACACTTGACAACATAAAAATAAATAGTTTTTTCTCAGGCTTTTTTATGGCACTCAATCGTTAACTACGCTCGTGGCTGTATCGTCGTTTTCACTTCAGAGATAGCATCAGTGCGCTAATCCCAGCATGCAATGCTGAGGTCTACTGAATTTCACTGTATAGTGCATAAATCAAGCGCCATCTAGTGGCTACTTTGAACCACAACAGTTAAATTACAGAAAATGCAAATTTCACAATCTCTCACAAATAGCGACGTTCCCTGAAATATTGTTTAGATACTTCTTTAAATCCAAAGCTGTACTTTTATGGGGGTTACAAAAACTTGGTTATAAATGTACTGTATAAATACTTTGACTGGCCTTAATGCTAGAAATCTGGGTTTAAACCTATTTAATACATTCTAAACTAGGTTATAAATGTACTTTGACTGGCCTCAATGCTAGAAATCTGGGTTTTAACCTATTTTATACAGTCTAAACAGGATTTTAAAATGTACTTTGACTGGCCTGAAAGCCAGAAATCTGGGTTTGAACTTGTTTTATACAGTATTTACTTGCTTATAAATGCACTTTGACTGGCCTCAATGCTAGAAATCTGGGCTTAAACATATTTTATACAGTCTAAACTAGGTTATGAATGTACTTTGACTGGCCTCAATGCTAGAAATCTGGGTTAAAACATAATTTATACAGTCTAAACTAGGTTATGAATGTACTTTGACTGGCCTCAATGCTAGAAATCTGGGTTTAAACATGATTTATACAGCAAAAACTTGGTTATAAATGTACTGTATAAATACTTTGACTGGCCTCAATGCTAGAAATCTGGGATTTAGCTTTTTCTATACAGTCTAAACAGGGTTTTAAATGTATTTTGACTGGTTTTGATGCTAAAAATCTGGGTTTGAACTCATTTTATTTCATTAAAACTTGGTTATGAATGTACTTTGACTGGCATCAAACCTAGAAATCTGGGTTTTTACTTAATTTATACAGCATTTACTTGGTTTTAAATGCACCTTGACTGGCCTTAATGCTAGAAATCTGGGTTTAAACTCATTTTATACAGTCTAAACTTGCTTATGAATGTACTTTGACTGGTTTTAAGGCTAGAAATCTGGGATATAACTAGTTTTATTTCATCTAAACTTGGTTTTAAATGCACTTTGACTGATCTCAATGCTAGAAATCTGGATGTTTACCTTTAATATACAGTCAAAACAGGGTTTAAAATGTACTTTGACTGGCCTCAATGCTAGAAATCTGGGTTTTAAGCCACTTTATACAGTCTATACTTGGTTATAAATGTACTTTGACTGGCCTCAATGCTAGAAATCTGGGTTTTAAGCCACTTTATATAGTCTATACTTGGTTATAAATGCACTTTGACTGGCCTCAATACTAGAAATCTGGGTTTTAACTTGTTTTATACAGTATTTACTTGCTTAGAAATGCACTTTTACTGGCCTGAATGCTAGAAACCTGGGTTTTAACTTGTTTTATACAGTATTTACTTGCTTATAAATGCACTTTGACTGGCCTTAATGTTGGAAATCTGGGTTTAAACTAATTTTATACAGTCTAAACTAGGTTACGAATGTACTTTGATTGGCCTCAATGCTAGAAATCTGGATTTAACTTGTTTTATACAGTTGAAATTTGGTTATAAATGCGCTTTGACTGGCCTCAATGCTAGAAATCTGGGTTTTAAGCCACTTTATACAGTCTATACTTGGTTATAAATGCACTTTGACTGGCCTCAATACTAGAAATCTGGGTTTTAACTTGTTTTATACAGTATTTACTTGCTTAGAAATGCACTTTTAATGGCCTTAATGCTAGAAATCTGGGTTAAAACATATTTTATACAGTCAAAACTAGGTTATGAATGCACTTTGACTGGCCTCAATGCTAGAAATCTGGATTTAACTTGTTTTATACAGTCGAAATTTGGTTATAAATGCAGTTTGACTGGCCACAATGCTAGAAATCTGGGATTTCGCTTTTTCTATACAGTCTAAACAGGGTTTTAAATGTATTTTGACTGGTTTTGATGCTACAAATCTGGGTTTGAACTCATTTTATTTCATTAAAACTTGGTTATGAATGTACTTTGACTGGCATCAAACCTAGAAATCTGGGTTTTAACTTAATTTATACAGCATTTACTTGGTTTTAAATGCACCTTGACTGGCCTTAATGCTAGAAATATGGGTTTAAACTCATTTTATTCAGTCTAAACTTGCTTATAAATGCACTTTGACTGGCCTCAATACTAGAAATCTGGGTTTTAACTTGTTTTATACAGTCTAAACTTGCTTATGAATGTACTTTGACTGGTTTTAAGGCTAGAAATCTGGGATATAACTAGTTTTATTTCATCTAAACTTGGTTTTAAATGCACTTTGACTGATCTCAATGCTAGAAATCTGGATGTTTACCTTTAATATACAGTCAAAACAGGGTTTAAAATGTACCTTGACTGGTTTTAATGCCAGAAATCTGGGTCTGAACTCATTTTATTTCATCTAAACTTGGTTTTAAATGTTCTTTGACTGTCTTCAATACTAGAAATCTGGGTTTTAACCTATTTTATACAGTCGAAACTTGGTTTTAAATGCACTTTGACTGGTTATTATGCCAGAAATCTGGGTTTTAACTTGTTTTATTTCATCTAAACTTGGTTTAAAATGCACTTTGACTGGCCTGAATGCTAAAAATCTGGGGTTTAAACCTATTAAATACATTATAAACTTGGTTATAAATGAACTTTGACTGGCCTCAAAGCTAGAAATCTGGGTTTTAACTTATTTTATACAGTCTAAACTTGCTTATAAATGTACCTTGACTAACTTCAAAGCTAGAAATCTGGGTTTTGACTTATCTTCTACAGTCTAAACAGGGTTTAAAATGTACTTTGACTGGCCTCAATGCTAGAAATCTGGGATTTAATTTGTTTTTTACAGTCGAAATTTGGTTATAAATGCACTTTGACTTGCCTCAATGCTAGAAATCTGGGATTTAACTTGTTTTATACAGTCAAAACTTGGTTTTAAATGTACTTTGACTGGCCTCAATGCTAGAAATCTGGGTTTAAACCTATTAAATACATTATAAACTAATATAAATGCACTTTGACTAGCCTCAATGCTGGACATCTGGGTTATAACCTATTTTATACAGTCTAAACTTCATTATAAATGCACTTTGACTGGCATCAATCCTAGAAATCTGGGTCTGAACTCATTTTATTTCATCTAAACTTGGCTTTTAATGCACTTTGACTGACCTCAATGCTAGAAATCTGGGTGTTTACCTTTAATATACAGTCAAAACAGGGATTAAATTGTACTTTGACTGGCTTAAATGATAGAAATCTGGGTTTTAAGCCACTTAATACAGTCTATACTTGGTTATAAATGCACTTTGACTGGCCTAAATACTAGAAACCTGGGTTTTAACTTGTTTTATACAGTCTTTACTTGCTTAGAAATGCACTTTGACTGGCCTCAATGCTAGAAATCTGGGTTTTAGCTTATTCCATACAGTCTAAACAGGGTTTAAATGTATTTTGACTGGTTTTAATGCTAAAAATCTGGTTTCGAACTCATTTTATTTCATTTAAACTTGGTTATGAATGTACTTTGACTAACCTCAATGCTAGAAATCTGGGTTTTAACTTAATTTATACAGCATTTACTTGGTTTTAAATGCACCTTGACTGGCCTTAATGCTAGAAATATGGGTTTTAACTTATTTTATACAGTCTAAACTTGCTTATAATGCACTTTGACTGGTTTTAAGGCTAGAAATCTGGGATATAACTAGTTTTATTTCATCTTAACTTGGTTTTAAATGCACTTTGACTGACCTCAATGCTAGAAATCTGGGTTTTAACTTGTTTCATCAAGTCTTAAATTGGTTTAAATGCACTTTGACTGGCCTCAATGCTAGAAATCAGGGATTGAAATTGTTTTATTTCATCTTAACTTGGTTTAATAGGCACTTTGACTGGTTATAATGCTAGAAATCTGGGTTTTAACTTATTTAATACAATATAAACTAGTTTATGAATGTACTTTGACTGGCCTGAATGCTAGAATTCTGGGTTTTTTCCAATAAATACAGAATCAACCTGCTCATATATGTACTTTGACTGGCATCAATGCTAGAAATCTGGGTTTTAACCTATTTTCTACAGTCTAAACAGGGTTTAAAATGTACTTTGACTGGCCTGAATGCTAGAAATCTTGGTTTTAACTTGTTTTTTACAGTCTAAACAGGCTTTTAAAATGTACTTTGACTGGCCTCAAAGCTAGACATCTGGGTTTTCACTTGTTTTATACAGTATTTACTTGCTTATAAATGCACTTTAACTGGCCTTAATGCTAGAAATCTGTGTTTTAGCTTATTATCTACAGTCTAAACAGGGTTTAAAATGTACTTTGACTGGTTTTAATGCTAAAAATCTGGGTTTGAACTCATTTTATTTCATCTAAACTTGGTTATAAATGTACTTTAAATGGCCTCAATGCTAGAAATCTGGGTTTGAACTTATTTTTATAGTATTTACTTGCTTTTAAATTTACTTTGACTGGCCTGAATGCTAGAAATCTGGGTTTTTACCTATTTTATACAGTCTAAACAGGGTTTAAAATGCACTTTAACTGGCCTGAATGCTAGAAATCTGGGTTTTATCCTATTATATACAGTCTAAACTAGGTTATTAATGCACCTATACTGGCCTCAATGCTAGAAATCTGGGATTTTACATGTTTTATTCTATCTCAACTTGGTTTAAAATGCACTTTGACTGGCCTGAATGCTAGAAATCTGGGTTTTAACTTGTTTAATACAGTCACGCAAAACTTCTCAACATAAAAAACACTTGACAACATAAAAATAAATTGTTTTTTTCTCAGGCTTTTTTTTCTGGCACTCAGCCGTTAACTACGCTCCTGGCTGTATCGTTGTTTTAACTTCAGAGATAGCATCAGTGCGCTTATCCCAGCATGCAATGCTGAGGTCTACTGAATTTCACTGCATAGTGCATAAATCAAGTGCCATCTAGTGGCTACTTTGAACCACAACAGTTAAATTACAGAAAATGCAAATTTCACTATCTCACAAAAAGAGACGTTCCTGAAATATTGTTTGGATACATCTTTAAATCCAAAGCTGTACTCTTATGGGGGTTACAAAAACTTGGTTATAAATGTACTGTATAAATACTTTGACTGGCCTCAATGCTAGGAATCTGGGATTTAACTTTTTATATTTCATCTAAACCTTGGTTTCAATGCACTTTGACTG
>RPOG01004729.1:0-18882 GCA_008086565.1 Thalassoma bifasciatum
AGAAAGAAAACAGCCTCTGAGAAACTCCCAACACACACTCATCAACTTCTCTCATGGACGAAGTAAGAAATAAAGACTTTACACTTTTAGACTCTGTGAAGTCTCAAATTAAACTCACCCTAGGACATAATACTAGTTCAAGTTTAAATGTAGCATCTCTAAATATCTAAGAGGATTCATTATTGGAGATTTTTAAATGCACTCTGCAAAAACTAAGAAAGGGTCAGCGCCTTATTTTTGTGAAAACTATCTTTTTAGTCCTGATAGAAGCCACGTTTTCTCAACTTAAACTCATCCTCAGACATGAAACCTACTGAAGTCCAAATGTAATATCTGCAAAAACTGAAAGTTAAGAAAGGGTTGAGGTCTTGATTTTTGTGAAAATTATTTTTTCAGTATCAGATTTGGCCACTTTTTCCAGACAAGTCCAGAAAAAAATCTGATTTCAAATTATTTAAAGACAAATGTGAGGCCTTAGTTGTTTGTAACAAGTACAAAAAATTACCAATTGGGTCAGAAAAAAGTTCCTTGTTTCAAGATATCATTCTAATTTAAGAAACTTTACATGCAAAACTTTCTTACACCACTGAGATTTTTATTACTCATTAAAAGTAATTTAGACTTTATTTTTGACTGTTTTTGTCCTGAGGAAGATTTGTTTCTGGATTTGTCAGTTAAACGTGGCTCTTATCAAGTACAATGGAACAGTTTGGAGGAATCATTTTAGTTTTCAGACTAAACTAAAGGTCAAAGTGTTTCAAACTCATCCCCTGCTCAGAAAAACTGTACATTTAATCCACATTATGCAGAGTTTTATGTTGTGTGTATTTTTCAGCTAAATTAGTTTATTTTCCTCTTTTTTTGACAAACTCATCCTAAAAAGCTCGTAGACGTACAGAAACATTAAGTGTTTCATCCTCATCAGTCATCCTCACGTATGTTTCAGTAGATTATCTGTTTAAACATTATTTCAAGATGATTTTATTTGAAGTGTTTTTGGATGATGAAAGTGTTAAAAAGCTGACAGCTGAGTGTCTGAAGATGCTGATCTACTAAAGGTCTGATAAGAAACAACTAAACCTGTTGTTGTTGGGTTTTTATTGATTTGAGACATTTTTATTTGTTGAGTCCTCTCTCACTTTTAAATGAAGAGAAAACCTGAACAATCTGCTCCTAAAGTTTGATGTTTGGAGGTGAATTGTGGTTGTTTTACTTGTTTTAGCTCAGGATCCTCACAGATAAAACATGAACTGTTTGGACTGAAATTCAGGGAAAACACGGGTTAAAAAACCTTTTCAACTGAGACACTCTAATAATATTATTTCTAAATTACATTAGGATATTATTTATCTGTGTTTGCTCAGATGGCAACTTAGTCTTCTTTGAAACAATTCACTTTAAGTGTTATTTAAAGATCTTATTTGAAGGTAAAAAAAAAAACCCTCTTTTTAACTCGAGGTGTCACTTTTAAAAAAGCTTTCATTCAATTTTTACAATGCAAAAAACATTAATAATTCATTTTTATTTTTACCTCGTTAAAATAATCTATTTATCTACTGCATTTATCCACCTGTAGACTGAGCAATCTGCTTGTAAATCTCCAAAGTTCTGTGTAATAATCTTTACACCTGTTCAGTGTGTAATATCTGTTTAACACAGTTCATGCTGCTACAATTACAATATGTATAATTTAAACATTGTTTTACCTCCAGTACTTATTCATTTTGGTGCTTGCTGCTTATGTTGTTCTTATTCTTTATAGTGTTTTTGCTTATTTTACCTATAACCTGTTTTTTTGCTTCCTGCTGTATCATATTAAGAGCTACAGTAACACTGAGTATCCTCCTGGGATTAATATTGTATTTAACTAATATTAAGACTAAATCAAAGGTGTCAAACTATTCTTTTGAAAAAAACGTTATACTACAAATCTTTAAGGTCATGATCAGAAGTTATTAAATAGTAACGTTACACAGAGTGTTTAACAACCTGAATTTAAACTAAATTATGAAATGAAATAAAGTGACATAAAAGCTGGATAAGACCCCCAGCCCTTCAGACTCCCCCACAAGTATTAACCACTTATTTAACTATTATTTCTTCATAAAAACTCTAAAAATATAGGAGCTAAGTTGGAGAAACTAGATGAAGATTTCTTGTTGGTGAAACACTGGAAGTAAAATAATTAGTTCAGACTAATCAAACGCTGGTATTTGTTCAAGCACTCAGGGATTAACCATTTATATCAACCTTTTTTTTTTTTTTTTTTTTACTGGATAAACTTTAAATCTAAGATTCACACTCATCAACTTCTCTCATGGACGAAGTAAGAAATAAAGACTTTAAACTTTTAGACTCTGTGAAGTCTCAAATTAAACTCACCCTAGGACATGAAACCAGTAAAAGTTCAAATGTGACATCTCTAAATATCCAAGAGGATTCATTATTGGAGATTTTTAAATGCACTCTGCAAAAATTAAGACAGGGTTTGTGCCTTATTTTTGTGAAAACTATCTTTTTAGTCCTGATAGAAGCCACGTTTTCTCAATTTTAACTCATCCTCAGACATGAAACCAGTTAAAGTTCAAATGTAGCATCTTTAGATGTTTAAGGGGATTCATCATTAGAGTTTTTGAAATGAAATCTGAAAAAACTGAAAGTTAAGAAAAGGGTTGAGGTCTTGATTTTTGTGAAAATTATTTTTTCACTATCAGATTTGGCCACTTTGTCCAGACAAGTCCAGAAAAATATCTGATTTCAGATTATTTAAAGACAAAAGTGAGGCCTTAGTTGTTTGTAATAAGTACAAAAAATTATCAATTGGGTCAGAAAAAAGTTCCTTGTTTCAAGATATCATTCTAATTTAACAAACTTTACATGCAAAACTTTCTTACACTACTGAGATTTTTATTACTCATTAAAAGTCATTTAGACTCTATTTTTGACTGTTTTTGTCCTGAGGAAGATTTGTTTCTGGATTTGTCAGTTAAACGTGGCTCTTATCAAGTACAATGGAACAATTTGGAGGAATCATTTTAGTTTTCAGACTTAACTAAAGGTCAAAGTGTTTCAAACTCATCCCCTGCTCAGAAAAACTGTCAACTTAATCCACATTATGCAGAGTTTTATGTTGTGTGTATTTTTCAGCTAAATGAGGGTTTTTCCCTCTTTTTTTGACAAACTCATCCAGAAACATAAAGTGTTTAATCCTCATCAGTCATCCTCACTTATGTTTCAGTAGATTATCTGTTTAAATATTATTTCAAGGTGATTTGATATGAAGTGTTTTTGGATCATGAAAGTGTTAAAAAGCTGACAGCTGAGTGTCTGAAGATGTTGATCTACTAAAGGTCTGAGAAGAAACAACTAAACCTGTTGTTGTTGGGTTTTTATTGATTTGACACATTTTTATTTGTTGAAAAACATTTTCAACTGAGATTTCCTAAAAATATTATTTCTAAATTATATTAGGATATTTATTATCTGTGTTTGCTCAGATGGCAACTTGGTCTCCTTTGAAACAATTTACTTTAAGTGTTATTTAAAGGTCATATTTCAAGGTAAAAAGAAAACACTTTAAAAACTAGAAGTGTCAAACTTTTAAAAAAGCTTTCATTCAGTTTTGCAAACAACTTTATTCATTTGTTTTTACTTTAACTTGGTTATAATTATCTATTTATCTACTGTATTTATCCACCTGTAGACTGAGCAATCTGCTTGTAAATCTCCAAAGTTCTGTGTAATAATCTTTACACCTGTTCAGTGTGTAATATCTGTTTAACACAGTTCATGCTGCTACAATTACAATATGTATAATGTAAACATTGTTTTACCTCCAGTACTTATTAATTTTGGTGCTTGCTGCTTATGTTGTACTTATTCTTTATAGTGTTTTTGCATATTTTACCTATAACCTGTTCATTTTCTTCCTGCTGTATCATATTAAGAGCTACAGTAACACTGAGTATCCTCCTGGGATTAATATTGTATTTAACTAATATTAAGACTAAATCAAAGGTGTCAAACTATTCTTTTGAAAAAAACGTTATACTACAAATCTTTAAGGTCATGATCAGAAGTTATTAAATAGTAACGTTACACAGAGTGTTTAACAACCTGAATTTAAACTAAATTATGAAATGAAATAAAGTGACATAAAAGCTGGATAAGACCCCCAGCCCTTCAGACTCCCTCACAAGAATTAACCACTTATTTAACTATTATTTCTTTATAAAAACTCTAAAAAATTTAGGAGCTAAGTTGGAGAAACTAGATGAAGATTTCTTGTTGGTGAAACACTGGAAGTAAAATAATTAGTTCAGACTAATCAAACGCTGGTATTTGTTCAAGCACTCAGGGATTAACCATTTATATCAAACTTTTTTTTTTACTGGATAAACTTTAAATCTAAGATTCAGTTTGTCTCAATCTTCACTGTTCCTGATCTGACTCTAAAAGACTGAAATTATTCATGAAGTTAATGCAGCTGCCACAAGTGCATCAAATGTGCACCACACACATATTGATCATGTTGCTCTGACATCACTTCAATAAATAAAAGTATTTAAAAAACGAACAAAATATAAAGCTCTGAGAGGGCAGTAAAAGCGATCTTTGGTTTTTAAATAATAAAATGTCTGTTATAATTTTTTTAAATAACTGTTGATGAGGATCAGAGAGCGCTACAGTGATCTACAGACTGAATAGAGCTGTTTAATAAAGTCATGTTATTATCATCCATGTTCTGTTAGCTGTGAATTTGAGCTCAGGTATTATGCTCACTGATTGGCTGAAAGTTCAGGTTGTTAAGGTGACTTCTGACCTTAGCAACCATGGAATCCTCCGGGCGTTCTCTGTCTCCAGGTGCATCATTTGGAACAAACTTTATCCAGAAACAACTTTCAGTAGAGACAAACTTGTCACAGGTTGATCTCAAGGATTAGTGCAGATTGATCAGTGCTGCTGAAGATTTCTTCACCTGAGTCAGAAAGAAAACAGCCTCTGAGCAACTCCCAACACACACTCATCAACTTCTCTCATGGACGAAGTAAGAAATAAAGACTTTACACTTTTAGACTCTGAAGTCTCAAATTAAACTCATCCTCAGACATGAAACCTACTTAAGTCCAAATGTAATATCTCTAAATCTGTAAGGAGATTTTTGTATTAAAGTAAATGCACTCTGCAAAAACTGAAATCTAAGAAAGATTTTTGGGAAAATTATTTTAGTGTTGATAGTATCCAAGTTTTCCAGACAAGTCCAGGAAAATGTCTGATTTGAATTATTCAAAGACAAAATTGAGGCCCAAATTGCTTGTAACAAGTAGAATAATTGGCCAACTGGATAAGAGAAAATAGTTTTGTTCATCAAGATATTTTAATTTCAAGAAACTTTACAAGCAATTTTTCTTACACCACAGACATTTTTTATTCATTGCTAGTAATTTGGACACATTTTTGTCTATTAATACCCTAAAATAAGATTTTTTTCTGGACTTGTCAGCTAAACCTGGCTCATATCAGGTACATTAACACAATTTAGAAAAATCACTTTTGTGTTCAGACTTAACAAAAGGTCAAAGTGTTCCAAAATCGTCCACTGCAGATAAAAATTAAATTTAATCCACATAATGCAGTTACATGTTGTGTGCATTGACCAGCTACAGATGAGTGTTTTTTTTTCACAAAAAAAGTACCTCAAAAGCTAGAACAGGAGTACAGAAACATGAAATATTTAATCCTCCTCAGTCTTGTTAAATCAAATTTCACTTAATCTTCTGCTCAAATACAAATTCACAGTCCCTTGATTTGAAGTGTTTTTGGATGATGAAAGTGTTAAAAAGCTGACAGCTGAGTGTCTGAAGATGCTGATCTACTAAAGGTCTGATAAGAAACAACTAAACCTGTTGTTGTTGGGTTTTTATCGATTTGAGACATTTTTATTTGTTGAGTCCTCTCTCAGTTTTTAAATGAAGAGAAAACCTGAACAATCTGCTCCTAAAGTTTGATGTTTGGAGGTGAATTGTGGTTGTTTTACTTGTTTTAGCTCAGGATCCTCACAGATAAAACATGAACTGTTTGGACTGAAATTCAGGGAAAACACGGGTTAAAAAACCTTTTCAACTGAGACACTCTAATAATATTATTTCTAAATTACATTAGGATATTATTTATCTCTGTTTGCTCAGTTAACAACTTGCTCCCACATTTAAAACAATTTACTTTAAGTGTTATTTAAAGATCTTATTTGAAGGTATAAAAAAAAAAAAAACAACTTTTTAACTCGAGGTGTCAAACTTTTAAAAAAGCTTTCATTCAATTTATATGATACAAAAAACAATAATTTATTTTTATTTTTACCTGATAATCTATTTATTTACTGTATTTATCCACCTGTAGACTGAGCAATCTGTTTATAAATCTCCAAAGTTCTGTGTAATAATCTTTACACCTGTTCAGTGTGTAATATCTGTTTAACACAGTTCATGCTGCTACAATTACAATATGTATAATTTAAACATTGTTTTACCTTTAGTACTTATTCATTTTGGTGCTTGCTGCTTATGTTGTTCTTATTCTTTATAGTTTTGCTTATTTTACCTTTAACCTGTTCATTTTCTTCCTGCTGTATCATATTAAGAGCTACAGTAACACTGAGTATCCTCCTGGGATTAATATTGTATTTATGATTATAATTCTGATTTAGTTTCTACAGTTTGATAAGAAAACTTTTTTTGCAATATGATGTTTAGAAATTCCAGTACTAGTCTTCAATAATTTATCATTGTAAGGTGTCTCTAAAATTGGTGGACTTAAAAAATTAAATTATGAAATGAAATAAAGTGACATAAAAGCTGGATAAGACCCCCAGCCCTTCAGACTCCCTCACAAGAATTAACCACTTATTTAACTATTATTTCTTTATAAAAACTCTAAAAAATTTAGGAGCTAAGTTGGAGAAACTAGATGAAGATTTCTTGTTGGTGAAACACTGGAAGTAAAATAATTAGTTCAGACTAATCAAACACTGGTATTTGTTCAAGCACTCAGGGATTAACCATTTATATCAACCTTTTTTTTTTTTTTTTTGACTGGATAAACTTTAAATCTAAGATTCAGTTTGTCTCAATCTTCACTGTTCCTGATCTGACTCTAAAAGACTGAAATTATTCATGAAGTTAATGCAGCTGCCACAAGTGCATCAAATGTGCACCACACACACATCGATCATGTTGCTCTAACATCACTTCAATAAATAAAAGTATTTAAAAAACGAACAAAATATAAAGCTCTGAGAGGGCAGTAACAGCGATCTTTGGTTTTTAAATAATAAAATGTCTGTTATAATTTTTTTAAATAACTGTTTAATGAGGATCAGAGAGCGCTACAGTGATCTACAGACTGAATAGAGCTGTTTAATAAAGTCATGTTATTGTCGTCCATGTTCTGTTAGCTGTGAATTTGAGCTCAGGTATTCTGCTCACTGATTGGCTGAAAGTTCAGGTTGTTAAGGTGACTTCTGACCTTAGCAACCATGGAATCCTCTGCGTGTTCTCCGTCTCCAGGTGCATCATTTGGATCAAACTTTATCCAGAAACAACTTTCTCATCTCTGTTTGAACAGTGTCCAACTAGAGTTCCTAATCACGTCTAACTAGTCACGACGACTTCTAAAGAAGTGGACTTAGTCTTTCTTTTGTCGGAGACTCTTTGAGGGTTGTGTGTGAGTAGTTGAAGAGAGTACCTCGAAGTAAGAAATAAAGACTTTACACTTTTAGACTCTGTGAAGTCTCAAATTAAACTCATCCTCAAACATGAAACCAGTTAAAGTTCAAATGTAGCATCTCTAAATGTTTAAGGGGATTCATCATTAGAGTTTTAAAATCACTCTGCAAAAACTAAGACATGGTTGGCACTTTATTTTTGTGAAAACTATCTTTTTAGTCCTGATAGAAGCAACGTTTTCTCAAATTAAACTCATCCTCAGACATGAAACCTACTTAAGTCCAAATGTAATGTCTCTAAATCTGTAAGGAGATTTTTGTATTAAAGCTTTGTAAATGCACTCTGCAAAAACTGAAATCTAAGAAAGATTTTTGGGAAAAAAATATATATTTTTGTCTTGATCGTAGCCATGTTTTCCAACAAGTCCAGAAAAATGTCTGATTTGAATTATTTAAAGACAAAATTGAGGCCCAAATTGCTTGTAACAAGTACAATAAATTGCCAACTGGATAAGAGGAAGTAGTTTTGTTCATCAAGATATTTTAATTTCAAGAAACTTTACAAGTAATTTTTCTTGCCCCTCAGACATTTTTTATTCATTGCTAGTAATTTGGACACATTTTTGTCTATTAATACCCTAAAATAAGATTTGTTTCTGGACTTGTCAGTTAAACGTGGCTCATATCAGGTTCATTAACACAATTTAGAAAAATCATTTTTGTGTTCAGACTTAACAAAAGGTCAAAGTGTTTCAAAATCGTCCACTGCAGATAAAAATTAAATTTAATCCACATAATGCAGTTACATGTTGTGTGCATTGACCAGCTACAGATGAGTGTTTTTTTTTTTTTTTTCACAAAAAAAGTATCTCAAAAGCTAGAACAGAAGTACAGAAACATTAAGTGTTTAATCCTCTTCAGAGTTGTTAAATCAAATTTCATTCGATTTTCTGCTCATATACAAATTCACAGTCCCTTGATTTGAAGTGTTTTTGGATGATGAAAGTGTTAAAAAGCTGACAGCTGAGTGTCTGAAGATGCTGATCTACTAAAGGTCTGATAAGAAACAACTAAACCTGTTGTTGTTGGGTTTTTATTGATTTGAGACATTTTTATTTGTTGAGTCCTCTCTCACTTTTAAATGAAGAGAAAACCTGAACAATCTGCTCCTAAAGTTTGATGTTTGGAGGTGAATTGTGGTTATTTTACTTGTTTTAGCTCAGGATCCTCACAGATAACACATGAACTGTTTGGACTAAAATTCAGGGAAAACACGGGTTAAAAAACCTTTTCAACAGAGAAACTCTAATAATATTATTTCTAAATTACATTAGGATATTATTTATCTGTGTTTGCTCAGTTAACAACTTGGTCCCACATTTAAAACAATTTACTTCAAGTGTCATTTTAAGGTGGAAATTTAAAAAACACTTTTATAACTTGAGGTGTCAAACTTTTAAGAAATTCTTTTTTTTTTCACTTGGTTATAATTATCTATTCATTTACTGTATTAATCCACCTGTAGACTGAGAAATCTGCTTGTAAATCTCCAAAGTTCTGTGTAATAATCTTTTAACACAGTTTAACTGTTTAACACAGTTCATCCTGCTACAGTTTACCTCTGGTACTTAGCTTTTTTGGTGCTTGCTGCTTATTTTGTACTTATTCTTTATAGTGTTGCTTATTTTACTGAAATGCTTTTTTTTTCTTTTCTTTTTTTCTACTGCTGTCTCATATTAACCCTATGGTGCACAGTGGGCACTAAAGTGGACTCCTATTTAAAAGATATTTACTCCTAAATTTAGTGGTTTGTGTGGTGGAAATTCATATTAGCCTGTGTCAGGATATTTTTATTCTCCTCAGGGCCTGAAAAAAGATTTTCAATTTTTTTTTCCCCCAAACATAATTTTTTAAAAACATTATATGCAAACATTTGAGGGTGAAAAAACGTATAAACTATAAATTATTCAGTGTTAAAATGAATGAAAGAGAGTTGAACTCTTTCAAAAAGTATAAATCATCATCATAGATCAAGTCCACATGTAGCATCTCTAAATGAGGATTAATAATTGGAGATTTTTAAATGCACTCTGTAAAAACTGAAAACTAAGAAAGGGTTGACTTCTTATTTTTTGTGAAAATCATCTTTTAAGTATTGATAGTAGCAACGTTTTCCAGACAGGTCCAGAAAAATGTCTGATTTGAAATTATTTAAAGACAAGGGTGAGGCCTTAGTTGTTTGTAACAAGTACAACAAATTGTCAATTAGGTAAGAATAAAGTTATTTTTATTTCAATATATCATTCTAATTTCAAGAAACTTTACAAACATTTTTTTCTAACCTAAAAAAGACATAAGTGAGACATAAATTTTGTCTGCTATTATCCTGAATAAGACTTGTATCTTGACTTGTCAGTTAAACGTGGCTCATATTAAGAACATTGACACAATTTGGAGGAATCATTTTAGTTTTCAGACTAAACTAAAGGTCGAAGTGTTTCAAACTCATCCCCTTCAGATAAAAAAAAGTAAATTTAATCCACATTACGCAGAGTTTTATGTTGTGTGTATTGACCAGCTACAGATAGTTTTTTTTTTTGTTTTTTTGTTTTGTTTTGTTTTTTACAAAAAGTATTATCAAGAGCTAGAAATGGAATGAAAATATAAATAAATAAACCAACGATGATTTCCTCATTGATCATCTTTCACAAAAGCCTGTCTAGCTCAGTGGTCATATATTTGGTTAACAGTTGAAGAATATCTCTCTTCCTCCAGAATCTACATGACCTGTCCCTTTTTGGGTCATTTATAAATTAGGGGCTTAAATTTCTAATATGTACTTTTGCAGATGATGAGGAAATGACTGTTTAGATCATTTTTATTCAGTGGCTTTGCAGATAGACACAATTTAGTGTGGAGTTAAATTTTAGGAGCAACCAATATTAACCATCCAACTTTAGTCACTTGATTTGAAAGAAAAAAAATTCAACTTCCAACAGGAAACTGTGAAATAAAAGCCACATAACTTGATAATACCTGTTATTGTTCTTAAATACTGAACAAAATGTTGTGTCGTTGCAGTTTGTTGTTCCCGCTGCCCTGAGGGACCACGACTACTGCAGGAGGAGGAGAATCTCCACACGACAGGCATGCCGTGCTGGAGGGACTCTAAACTGTTCCTGCTGCCATGGAGACGGTCAGGTAAGACACCTTCACTTCTCAAACAAAGCTTCCTCCTCTCATCAGATGATAAATATGTGATGTTGATGAACGAGAAGTTGACATCAATGTTGACACTGTTGTGTTGCTGCTCTTCTCCAGGTCTCCAGCTCCTCCTCCAGGCCACAGCCTCAGAAGAGGAAGAGGAAGAGGAGCCCCGTGCCCCCTCCTCCTCCACCTGCCAAACCTACCTCTGCTACCATCTGCCCCGAGGACCTGCCAGTGGCCTCACCTTTGCCCCCCAGGACTGGTCAGCTGGTGTCCAGTCCTGAGGAGCCCAAAGATGAGCCTCTGCTGGTCAACAACCTTCCAGTAGAAGAGTTCAGGAGAATCTACCATGAGGTGGTGGATCCTCTGCTGAAGTACGTTTACATTCTTTACCTTCTTCTTCAAAAACTAGTCAAAGATTATTTGTCTCTTCAGGTTTTTCAGCTTGTTCTCAGTTGT
Organism: Thalassoma bifasciatum; assembly: GCA_008086565.1. Lineage (NCBI taxonomy): Eukaryota > Metazoa > Chordata > Actinopteri > Labriformes > Labridae > Thalassoma > Thalassoma bifasciatum. Next base: position 11,390 of record RPOG01004729.1, read on the forward strand.
GATAAAACGTGTCTGTGTTTCCTTTTCTCCTCACAGAGATGCAGATGGACGCCCTGTTCCATATACTCTGGGTCTGGGGCTCCAGATAAAACACCAACTCTGGAAACGGCTGAATTATCAGCAGTTTAAAGAGACGGTGGACAAAGATGGTAGGGTACACGTGAGTATAACCCACCATGAAGGCCGTAATCCTCCCATAATCCCCCAGACTGACATTGAGGGGGAGCCGGCGCCTGAACAGCCGACTCCAGACAAGCCCTTAAAGAAAAGAGCCAAGCACTGAAACTAAAATGACGCCTGTAAATAATAGATTAGTTTGTCATTTTAGTGCACTTATCCACCTACACCACCTGTACATAATAGATAAGTTTAAGTTACTTTAGTCTTTAAGTTCACCTACACCCACACCTACACCTGTACATAATAGATAAGTTTAAGTTACTTTAATCTTTAAGTTCACCTACACCCACACCTGTACATAATAGATAAGTTTAAGTCCTTTTAGTTCTTTAAGTCCACCTCCACCCACAACTTCATGATCTGACCTCTGACAGCCAGCCGCAGACACGTGCTCCATCCATCCTCTTGTAGCTTTCTCCACCAGCAAAACAAACAACAACAAAAGCCACCAGTAGATCCAGCCTCCACCTACAGGTGAAGGCTGGGCCAGCACCTGGCAAAAAAAAACATCCGTCACTCACCTTGTTCTTTGACTAAAGCAGCCACCAGCTGACTGCTGCTCTAGCCTCCACCTGCAGACAGCAGGAAGCTGGGAAATTGCTCCATCACTGGACTTGTCCTCCACCAATAATCTGCCAGCGGCCTGCTAACCCAGCCTCCACCTACAGGTGAAAGCTGGATCAGCAGGTGGCTAAAAATACTCACCTGTCACCAGTTTTTTCCTCACAGGAGAATCTACCAACCGACTACTGATGTAGCCTCCACCTTCAGACAGCAGGAAGCTGGGAAAAAGCTCCATCACCAAACATGACAACAAACCAAACCTTCAACAACTGTCTGCTGTTTCAGCCTCCTCCTGGAGTTGAAGGCTTGATCAGCAAACTGCTTGAAGAAACTGCTCCACCACCAACACTGTCAACCAACCAGACCCTACACCAACCAACCACTGATCCAGCCTCCACCTGCAGGTGAAAGCTGGATCAGCTGATGGTTAAAAACACGTATATGTCACCAGCCTTGTCATTTGACCAGAGCGTCCCTCCAGCAGCATGTCAGTCTAGCCTCCACCTGAAGACAGCAGAAAGCTGGACAATCCCTCCATCACCTGACTTGTCTTCCACCAGAATGCACCAACCACCTGCTGATCTAGCCTCCACCTGCAGGTGAAGGCTAGATTACCTTGTGTTTAAAAAGTAATCTGCTCAGTCACCAGCCTCAACCTTCAACAAAAGGCTCCATCAGCCTCCACCAATTACCTGCTGATCCTGCTTCGATCTGCGGACAGCAGAAAGCTAAAATATAGCTCGTTCACCATCTGAACCACCACCTAAAGCCTCCATCAGCTGCCTGCTGATCCAGCTTCCATCTGTGGAGAGCAGAAAGCTCAATTAAAGCTCCATCACCACCTAAAGCCTCCACCAGCCTCCATCAGCTGCCTGCTGATCCAGTTTCCATCTGTGGACAGCAGAAGGCTGAAATATAGCTCCTTCACCATCTAAACCACCACCTAAAGCCTCCATCAGCTGCCTGCTGATCCAGCTTCCATCTGTGGAGAGCAGAAAGCTAATTTAAAGCTCCATCCCCACCAAAAGCCTCCACCAGCCTCCACCAGCTGCCTGCTGATCCAGCTTCCATCTGTGGAGAGCAGAAAGCTAATTTAAAGCTTCATCCCCACCAAAAGCGTCCACCAGCCTCCACCAGCCTCCACCAGCTGCCTGCTGATCCAGCTTCCAACTGCGGACAGCAGAAAGCTCAATTAATGCTCCATCCCCACCAAAAGCCTCCACCAGCCTTCACCAGTTGCCTGCTGATCCAGCTTCCATCTGTGGAGAGCAGAAAGCTAATTTAAAGCTCCATCACCACCTAAAGCCTCCTCCAGCCTCCACCAGCCTCCACCAGCTGCCTGCTGATCCAGCTTCCATCTGCGGACAGCAGAAAGCTCAATTAAAGCTCCATCACCACCTTAAGCCTCCACCAGCCTCCACCAGGTGCCTGCTGATCCAGCTTCCATCTGCAGACTTCAGAAGGCTGAAATATAGCTCCTTCACCATCTAAACCACCACCTAAAGCCTCCATCAGCTGCCTGCTGATCCAGCTTCCAACTGTGGACAGCAGAAAGCTAAATTAAAGCTCCATCACCACCTAAACCACCACCTTAAGCCTCCATCAGCTGCCTGCTGATCCAGCTTCCATCTGCAGACAGCAGAAAACTAAATTAAAGCTCCATCACCACCTAAACCACCACCTAAAGCCTCCACCAGCCTCCACCAGCTGCCTGCTGATCCAGCTTCCATCTGCGGACAGCAGAAAGCTCAATAAAAGCTCCATCCCCACCTAAACCACCACATAAAGCCTTCACCAGCCTCCACCAGCCTCCATCAGCTGCCTGCTGATCCAGCTTCCATCTGCTGACAGCAGAAAGCTCAATTAAAGCTCCATCACCACCTAAAGCCTCCACCAGCCTCCACCAGCTGCCTGCTGATCCTGCTTCCATCTCTGGACAGCAAAAAGCTAAATTAAAGCTCCATCACAACCTAAACCACCACCTAAAGCCTCCACCAGCCTCCACCAGCCTCCATCAGCTGCCTGCTGATCCAGCTTCCATCTGCGGACAGCAGAAAGCTAAATTAAAGCTCCATCACCACCAAAAGCCTCCATCAGCTGCCCGCTGATCCAGCTTGCATCTGCAGACAGCTGAAGGCTGAAATATAGCTCCTTCACCATCTTAACCACCACCTAAAGCCTCCACCAGCTGCCTGCTGATCCAGCTTCCAACTGTGGACAGCAATAAGCTATTCTAAAGCTCCATCACCACCTAAACCACCACCTTAAGCCTCCTCCAGCCTCCACCAGCCTCCACCAGCTGCCTGCTGATCCAGCTTCCATCTGCGGACAGCAGAAAGCTAAATTAAAGCTCCATCACCACCTAAACCACCACCTAAAGCCTCCACCAGCCTCCATCAGCTGCCTGCTGATCCTGCTTCCATCTGCGGACAGCAGAAAGCTAAATTAAAGCTCCTTCACCATCTAAACCACCACCTAAAGCCTCCATCAGCTGACTGCTGATCCAGCTTCTATCTGCGGACAGCAGAAAGCTAAATTAAAGCTCCATCACCACCTAAAGCCTCCATCAGCTGCCTGCTGATCCAGCTTGCATCTGCAAACAGCAAAAAGCTAAATTAAAGCTCCTTCACCATCTTAACCACCACCTAAAGCCTCCACCAGCCTCCACCAGCCTCCATCAGCTGCCTGCTGATCCAGCTTCCAACCGTGGACAGCAGAAAACTAAATTAAAGCTCCATCCCCACCTAAACCACCACCTAAAGCCTCCACCAGCCTCCACCAGCCTCCATCAGCTGCCTGCTGATCCAGCTTCCATCTGCAGACAGCAGAAAGCTAAATTAAAGCTCCATCACCACCAAAAGCCTCCATCAGCATCCTGCTGATCCAGCTTCCATCTGCAGACAGCAAAAAGCTAAATTAAAGCTCCTTCACCATCTAAACCACCACCTAAAGCCTCCATCAGCTGACTGCTGATCCAGCTTCCATTTGCGGAGAGCAGAAAGCTCAATAAAAGCTCCATCACCACCTAAAGCCTCCACCAGCCTCCACCAGCTGCCTGCTGATCCAGCTTCCAACTGTGGACAGCAAAAAGCTAAATTAAAGCTCCATCACCACCTAAACCACCACCTAAAGCCTCCACCAGCCTCCATCAGCTGCCTGCTGATCCTGCTTCCATCTGCGGACAGCAGAAAGCTAAATTAAAGCTCCTTCACCATCTAAACCACCACCTAAAGCCTCCATCAGCTGACTGCTGATCCAGCTTCCATCTGCGGACAGCAGAAAGCTAAATTAAAGCTCCATCACCACCTAAACCACCGCCTAAAGCCTCCACCAGCCTCCACCAGCTGCCTGCTGATCCAGCTTCCATCTGCGGACAGCAGAAAGCTTGTTTTAAGCTCCATCACCACCTAAAGCCTCCACCAGCCTCCACTAATTGCCTGCTGATCCAGCTTCCATCTGCGGGCACCAGAAAGCTAAATTAAAGCTTCATCACCATCTAAAGCCTCCATCAGCTGCCCGCTGATCCAGCTTCCATCTGCGGACAGCAGAAAGCTCAATTAAAGCTCCATCACCACCTTAAGCCTCCACCAGCCTCCACCAGCTGCCTGCTGATCCAGCTTCCAACTGTGGACAGCAGAAAACTAAATTAAAGCTCCATCACCACCTAAACCACCACCTAAAGCCTCCATCAGCCTCCACCAGCTGCCTGCTGATGCAGCTTCCATCTGCGGACAGCAGAAAGCTTAATTAAAGCTCCATCACCACCTAAAGCCTCCACCAGCCTCCACCAGCTGCCTGCTGATCCAGCTTTCATCTGCAGACAGCAGAAAGCTTACATATAGCTCCATCACCATCTAAACCATCACCTAAAGCCTCCACCAGCTGCCTGCTGATCCAGCTTCCATATGTGGACACCAGAAAGCTCAATTAAAGCTACATCACCACCTAAAGCCTCCATCAGCCTCCTGCTGTTCCAGCTTCCATCTGTGGACAGCAGAAAGCTAAATTAAAGCTCCATCAACACCTAAACCACCACCTAAAGCCTCCATCAGCCTCCATCAGCTGCCTGCTGATCCAGCTTCCATCTGCGGACAGCAGAAAGCTAAATTAAAGCTCCATCACCACCTAAAGCCTCCACCAGCCTCCACCAGCCTCCACCATTTGCCTGCTTATCCAAATTCCATTTGCAGACAGCAGAAGGCTGAAATATAGCTCCTTCACCATCTAAACCACCACCTCAAGCCTCCACCAGCTGCCTGCTGATCCAGCTTCCAACTGTGGACAGCAGAAAGCTAAATTAAAGCTCCATCACCACCTTAACCACCAACTAAAGCCTCCACCAGCCTCCACCAGCTGCCTGCTGATCCAGCTTCCATCTGCGGACAGCAGAAAGCTCAATTGAAGCTCCATCACCACCCAAAGCCTCCACCAGGCTCCACCAGCCTCCACCAGCTGCCTGCTTATCTAGCTTCCATTTGCAGACAGCAGAAGGCTGAAATATAGCTCCTTCACCATCTAAACCACCACCTAAAGCCTCCACCTGCTGCCTGCTTATCCAGCTTCCAACTGTGGACAGCAGAAAGCTAAATTAAAGCTCCATCACCACCTAAACCACCACCTAAAGCCCCCATCAGCCTCCACCAGCTGCCTGCTGATCCAGCTTCCATCTGCGGACAGCAGAAAGCTCAATTAAAGCTCCATCACCACCTAAAGCCTCCACCAGCTGCCTGCTGATCCAGCTTCCATCTGCGGACAGCAGAAAGCTCAATTAAAGCTCCATCACCACCTAAAGCCTCCACCAGCCTTCACCAGCCTTCACCAGCTGCCTGCTGATCCAGCTTCCATCCGTGGACAGCAGAGCTAAAATATAGCTCCATCACCATCTAAAGCCTCCACCAGCCTCCACCAGCTGCCTGCTGATCCAGCTTCCATCAGCGGACAGCAGAGCTAAAATATAGCTCCATCACCATCTAAACCACCACCTAAAGCTTTCATCAGCCTCCACCAGCTGTCTGTTGATACAGCTTCCATCTGCGGACAGCAGTTCGTTTGAAAATTGCTCCACAACTTCCTAAAGCACCACCTAGAACTTTCATCAGCTGCCTATTGACCCATCCCCCATCCGTGGACAGCAGGAATCTGTAAAATTGCACTAACAACATCTCAACCTCTAATTGTAGCCTCCACCAGCCCCCAGTAGACAGACAACAGCTGAAAAAATCTCATGTTACACCTCAGGATTAAGTTTATCTTCATGCTCCAAGTTGAATGTCTTCAACTAGTTCATGCCTTCAACCTCCACATGAAGCTCCTCCAGAAACCTGCTGAGTCTTTTTCCTGCTGACTCATAAAGAGATGTGAACGCCAAGCCCCCACCTATAGACTAAAGATGACCAATGAATGGATTCCTACATTAGGACACCTCCTTCAGCCCCAGTCTGCAGTCTCAATGACACCTCCATTTCTTGAAAGTTTCATCTGCCGCCTGTTACCTCCTCCACCTGTAGATTCTGGCAGACAGTCAGAGATGTGACCCCTCTGACTGACCTCAACATCTGCTATAACTCCTCAAATGTTCTCCACAAATACCCTCAAAAGCCCCCCCACAAGAATCCTCAAGAGTCCTCCAAACAATGCGTGACCTGAACATCCATTTACAGCCTTCATCAGAAACTTTGGCTGCAAACATCATCTCCATGTTCCTGAAATAACAGCACTTATAAACTACACGTCTTCTTTCTCCACCTGTGGATCTTCAAAGAGATATAGGATGACCTGAACCTCCACTTCCACCTCCACCTCTCACCTCTATGTGCAAAAAAGTTCATACATGCAACTGCAAAAGTCCTGACACACTTGAACCTCCACCATTTAACTCCAGGAGCAACGCCAACCTGCTTCAAACTGCAAATTCATGAAAGCAACTTCAGAACCAATCTACATCTACAGCCTCGACAAGAAGACTGCAGCCGCCTCCACCTGTAGAGTCTGTCAGAGAGGAGCAGTAGATAACCCAGTCAAGACCTCCACCTAAAAGGTCCTGCCTCCAGATGTCTATGAGACGTCCAGCCGCTTCCCCACTGCTCCACTCTCTGCCCCTTTTTCAGCTCCATCCTCCATCTGCTGTTCATTACACATCATTGCAACTCCAACTGTCATCCAAGTTCCATCTCCTGGTCAAGGGCTCCTGCTGACAAACACAAGTAAGCTTCAACCTAAACTCTAGGTTTTAACACAAAGCAGAGGTCGGGTTAATGTGTGTGGGGGGGGCAGTTGGCTTGAGAATAATAAACTGTAAAGTTCAGGTCCCCAAAAATCCTCAAGAGTCCTAAAAGCGGTTTTGATTAGAGGTTAAGGCTGGTGGAGGCTTTGGTTAGAGGTTAAGGCTGGTGGAGGCTTTGGTTAGAGGTTAAGGCTGATGGAGGCTTTGGTTAGAGGTTAAGGCTGGTGGAGGCTTTGGTTAGAGGTTAAGGCTGATGGAGGCTCTGGTTAAAGGTTAAGGCTGGTGGAGGCCTTGGTTAGAGGTTAAGGCTGGAGGAGGCTTTGGATAGAGGTTAAGCCTGGTGGAGGCCTTGGCAATGAGTTTAGGCTGGTGGAGGCTTTGGATAGAGGTTAAGGCTGGTGGAGGCTTTGGATAGAGGTTAAGGCTGGTGGAGGCTTTGGATAGAGGTTAAGCCTGGTGGAGGCTTTGGATGGAGGTTTAGGCTGGTGGAGGCTTTGGATAGAGGTTAAGGCTGGTGGAGGCTTTG